>NQII01012798.1:0-13692 GCA_002778355.1 Clitarchus hookeri
GGATGTAATTACTTTGACATATACATAAACAATTATTTAATCTCTCTATTTCCATGCCAACAAAATATGTTAAATGTAACTCTTTAATTTAAATTCTGGTTTTAAACAATTAATTATATCTTTAATTAACTTGTTTAGTCTCAGATACTACTAGTGCATCATCAAGATAAATTATTAAGAACACTCTAACACCTTTAAAAAATCATATATATAAACAGTTTTCAGCCTGAGATTGTATGAAACCATATTTCTGTAAAAAAAATCACTCAACCTTTTGTTCCAACACCTAGATGCCTGTTTTAATACATACAGTGACTTATTAAATTTCAAAATATAATTACTATTTACCTTCACACCTTAAAAAATATATATATATCCTCTTCAAGATAGTTATTAATAAATGCGGTTTTTACATCAAATTGCTTCATTTCTAAGTTATACTTTGCTGCAATATAAAGAATAATTCTTATTGAATCATACCTGGTGGTTGGAGAGAATATCTCTTGATAGTCAACCCCTTTTACCTGACTAAAACCACGTGCACAGACGAGCTTTATAACGAATGACCTGGCCATTCTAATGACCCTCCTAATAGCAAAAACCCACTTTGTAGTAAGTGTTCACTGACCTAAATTTTCAACTGTAGACCAAGTTTCATTTTCTTCTAGCACCATCAGCTCTTCTTTTATGGTCTTGGACCATTCCTCCTTGAGTGAACATCTCATTGCTTCTTCATATGTTTGTGGCAACGAGAACTCAATAAAATTTGCCTCAAAGGTTCTCTTTCTTCGCGGTCTTAAATTATGAGAAGGTTCTATATCCTCTTTTTCTTGAGATGGCTCATAGGGAAAATCATCACTGTTACAACTGTGCATGTTGTCTTCATTCTCAGTTGATGGACTTTCTATCAGTGTGCCATCTTCTTTTCTCACTTCGAATTGAAGGTCGGTTTCATCATTTATGTTTTCTATATTTTCTTTTCCTTAATCAAAAACGTATAATTCGGCGATATTCTTTCTAATTTCTGGAACTTGATTTTCATCAAAAATGACATTTCTCGGTACTTTTACTTGTTGCGTATTTATGTTATACATTTTGTAATTAGTCTTATCATAACCAACCAGTATCACTTTCTCACTCTTCTTATCTAATTTGGCTCTTAACACTGGTCAGGAACATGAACATACCCAGCACTACCAAACACCTTCACATGACTCAACTGAGGTTTTATTCCATTCCAGAACTCATAAGGTGTCATGTTAAGGGTTTGGCTTGAGGAGGTTCTATTCAATATATAAACTGCACAGCTCACAGCCTCAGCCCACACAGACCGCCCGTTTTATTCAGGGGTGTATGGAGCTGTACACTCCTGAATTATTCGTTCTTTATCCAATAGTCCTTCAAAGCTTTGTTTATATATTCTCTTCCATTGTCTGTATGAAAGACCTTTACATTGTGGGGATATTTGTTACTGACCATGGCATTATATTTCTTGAAAAATTCCAATACATCACTTTTGTGTCTCATAAAATATAAATGCCTGTAACTTGTAGCAGCATCTTTGAACAATACAAAATATCTCAGACCTTGAAATGATGTGTGACTCATAGGTCCGCAGACATCGCTGTATACTAAGTCACCTGGCTGTAGTTCTCCTCTCACTGATTTGTGAAATGGAAAATGACACTGTTTTCCATATGCACATGCTTCGCAAACAAAATTACTTTGATTGTCATAAATTTTTAAACCTTCAAAAACACTATTATCTCTCATATTCTTTATTTGTTTAAGGTTGATATGCCCTTGTCTCTCGTGCCATTTTTTAATGTAACTTTGATTGCTTTTAACCACGTTACAAGTGTCTGGAACCACTGTTTAAATTTTTAGTTTACATAAATGGTTTTTCTGTGATTATTGCACTCATTACCACTTTATCTTCTTTGTATATTAAAGCATTTCGGTATTTATTGATAAAAGTGTACCATTTTCGACCGACTACTCCTTCAGAAAACAGGTTTCTTCTTAAACTAGGGACATACAAAAATCCTTGTAGTATGCTGTACTCCCTATGTTCATCAACCCATCTGCGAATCATAACTTTTTCAATACCACACACTTCTATAGAATGTTTGTTTCCTAATGACAATGAATTTTGGTTGCACTCAACAAGTTCTTCAAAATAATATTTTCTGAATGTAATGTGCGCAGATGCACCGCTGTCCAAAATCGAGGTATTCTCTTCAACTTCACTCAAGTTGGTTTCTACATTAAACGCTAACATTGTCTCATCTTTTGATGGTTTCCTGGTTGATTTATTCGGAGCACGACACTCTTTAGCAAAATGCCCACGCTTCCCACAATTATAACATTCAAAACGATGTTTAGAAGTTTGGTTTTGATTTGAGCTACTACCACTCGCATTGTGTTTCTTTTGTTTTTTATTTGCTACAAGAAGGGCGGTTTCTTGTTATTCTTCACATGTAACACTGACCTCTTCATCCAACAAATAAGCAGTTAAATTAATGAGGGTCTGCTGTTTAGGATCCAACGACATCCATGCTTGACGCAACGATCTGTACCTGTCAGGCAACGTTCCTAGTATTATTGTAATGATGGCCAATTCGCTGACACTTTCACCACTATCTCTTAGCGGTTGAGCCAGATTTTCTACCTTTGAGATGTGTTGTGTTTCACTGACACTTAAACACATTTTATAATGATAAAACCTTTCATGAATCAGCATTTTACTCAATTCACTCTTCTGTTTGTATACTGATTCTAGTTTGGACATTATTTCATGAGTAGTTTCACAGTTATATATCAGTGTTATTTGCTTGAAGAGGTTATAATGAACATTGCCATGCCATCATGTTTTAACAACTCACTTGGCTAAGTTTCCGGTTAAGGTATGGAAATATCGATCCCATTTGCTTTCAATGCACATTTTATTTCGAATTTCTACTGCCGAAAATTAATTCCATCTAATTTTTCTACATTCAAAGATCGTGATGTTTGCATTTTTGAGGTTACCGGCGCGCTATTCCTCTGACAATAAAAATAACGTTGTCTTTGCTCTTTTCTTCTGTTCTCTAAGCTCCAGAGCTTCCTGGGCCCATAACCTGTTGAGGTTTATGGGTTTCTTCTGTAATAAAACGTGAGATTTCTAGTATAAACGTTTTATTCACAACACTTATACAGCAAAAAAGACCCAGTTGTACTAACAAGGCGCCGTTTTACAGTAGCGTCGCCTAGTGACAGTTATACCAACCAGACATGTGACAATTATGCCAACCAAACAATTTGTTTTTAAACAATACAAAATCTTAAACTTTTATATTTAATAATTATAACTCATCATAAGATCAACAAATTAATTTGTGGTAATAATTTATATTTCCTAAAGCAAAAAGGCGAACCTTGCAATTTGAATTTGCAGCAATATAGAACGAAATTTGGATGCTAACACTTGGTTACCGAGGGGCCGCGGTGGCTGAGCGGTTAGCCTGCTCGCCTCCCACCAAGACGAACCGCATTCAATCCCCGGCTGGGTCACTCCCGGATTTTCGTATGTGGGAATAGTGCCGCACGATGCCGCTGGTCGGCGGGTTTTCTCGGGGCTGCTCTATTCTCACCTCAATCACCCTCCTTGGCTCTCAAGACCTCGCTTTTAAGAGCCGCCCAAATCTCTTCACTCACGCACTTGGTTACCGACTCAGTGCTCAGGACCGTCACTCTCGCCTCCTCGCTACACGAGCGTGACGTCACAGAGGACCTTCCCATAGAGAGATAAGAGGGAGGATATTGGATAGTGTGTGGCCAATGGAATAACAGATGTTACAGTCAAATGAGACAATTAAAAGCGTGTACAAAGTTCAACATTATAAAAGAGAAGAAATTATCACAAAAAAAAAATAGAAGGAAAATAAATTTGTGCAGCTGAAGCTCCTAGATTTGACTGAGTTTAAGCTAAATATACGTATCTCTGATCTAGTGACGCAATTTTAACCGCCAATGTAAACTATTTCAAAGTTCTGTTAAAACTAAAAATGATTGTCTAGTAATATGTTCAGCATGTTTATCATAATAGTTCCTGTAATAAGATGTAATATCTCACTATCCGAAGGAAACGCGAGAAAATATTTCGGCTAAACAGTTTGGTACTTAAGTTCACGCATGCTTTACGCGTTAAAACGTAAATATACCAAGTTAGAAGTACTCGAATAAGTTCGTTGTCAGTTGTCTCCCCCCTCACCCTCAATTACCTCTATCATTTGTTTTTCGAGATACCAAGTTATGCGCAAGTGACGGTATACGCATTTTAAAGTCCCAAGGTCATGGGCACGCTTATTTTAGATTCTACATTTATATCAGATGCATGGGGTGGATTAAATATTGCCATGTTAGAATAAAATATAATTTCCGAACTTTGTTTTTTGAAACTTTCTGCTTACAGCATATCATTCTTCATTCTCCCTCACTTAAATATCATTTGCAATCTTTACAAATGATATTTTGATTTCTTCGTCTGGTCACAATAAAGGTGTAACAGGCGAATAAATAACGGTATAAAATACACAGTCCACAGGAAGAACCTGAGATTAAAACTAAGTGGTCAAATGCGCTGAACAGTTGAAATTAATGGACACAATCACTTCGTTCAAGCAATTATGCCCNATTAAAACTAAGTGGTCAAATGCGCTGAACAGTTGAAATTAATGGACACAATCACTTCGTTCAAGCAATTATGCCAAATTGTACAATTGCTAATGTATTCTTGATGCAACAGCGAGAACAAAATACGGAAATTATTAACACCAACATGGAGAAAATCACCACTCAATGACATCACCCTCCAGCAAAGCTCGCCTGTTTGGGTTGAGACGTGGCAGAAAAAATGCGAATTCCATCCGGGTCAACGTTTCACGGTCCCCAGCGACGACGACCACGTTATATTGCGTGCAAACTCATGGCCACCAAAAACATCGATGGCGAGTAGATTAGCCAGCTCACATCTGAATAGTATCTTTAAAATTTAATGACAAAGTAAGATTTCTGTACGTATTTAAAAGGTTCTTTACCCTGTGCCGAAAACAAGCCAAAGAACAAAACTCAGGAAGAAAATAAATCAAACTCCAGAAATTAACTACAAGAAGCAAGTATTTATTAAAGAATCTAGCAGTCAGTACAACGCGAACCAACTCGTTATAAAGGCAACAAACTGGACAATAAAAATTATGGATAAAGACCACAAATCAGGACAATATTATTTATTGTCCATTATCTATATACCGGCTACGAAAATATCTTGTCGTAATTACTAGTGCATTTTCTCACATAAAATAAGCTGTTACGATAACTCCCATGGTAAATCTGAGAACCAATTATGTATCTGCATGATAGGTGTAGTCCATTCATAGATTCCAAAATTGTGGTCGTTTTCAAGTTAGAAAAAATTAGCGTCTCTATTTTTAGTAATTTTTTTNTCCATTCATAGATTCCAAAATTGTGGTCGTTTTCAAGTTAGAAAAAATTAGCGTCTCTATTTTTAGTAATTTTTTTTATGAGTGTGCTATTAACTAGTGTTGAAGGGTCCAAAATACATAAATTTGATTTTCTGATAAATGAAATAGGTTTTTAATAAATTCAGACACACACAATTAAGTTACGATTTGCTTATTGCTTAAATATCTAATAATATGTAATAAATTATCAACATTCAGTAATTTGGATGTTGCACTGCTGGTACTATTAAATAATCATTTTGATTTTGAAGACGTAAGTTTTATTTAAAAGGTACTCGCTATAAAAAACTATTATTTGGAAAATAAATCGGTTTTCCGGTGAAGTTCTATATTAAAAATATGGTTATCCTCTTGTAACCATCGTCTCGTAACGAAACGGAAAAATTATTTCGCTGTTTTTCACCCTAACTACATTTTACTGTAATCCAAATATTTGTTCGGAGCTTCAGATACAAGTTTTGAAATCTTCAATTGATTTTGGTGTGACTAAATCTTTTCCCTCCAAATGCTTTAAGTTTTAATTATATTTGTATTAAAGTGTTAGTGGTTCCTACAACTAAATAAACTACTCAAAATAAAAAAGTTGTCATGACTTTGCATAGAGATATTTGATCTATTCGGCACCACTCTGCTGAAACTAAAGATAAACAAACTTGTCAAGGTTTCCGAAAACTTAAAAAAAATACAGCATTTGTAAAGGAGCAATTATTGGGCGTCTCATCGATAAATTAACGGAATGATGTGTAAAACAGATATTGTTCTTGAACAAACTGAATCTGCTCTCAAGACCTCGTTGTTAAAAGCCACCTAAATCTCTCAACTCAACTCAAGTCAACAATGTGAAAACAGAATATGGTACTTGTGCACTCCTGTGAACTGTCAATAAGCTGTGTTGCCTTATATTGCCTGCATCACTGCAGCACAGCGTCTCAGCATACTCCTAACTAGTCTTTGGATATGCGTTTGTGGAATGTGTTGTGTTAAGACTCAGTAAAGGCAGACAAGCCTAGCGAACAGCAGTGACGTGTTGGTATCTAGACCAGGCGAAGAATCCCAAACACATTACAGCAATAATAGTTTATAAACCACATCAGCGAAGCGCCAGCGGAGCTCCCCGGCGTCACGGTATTTAGGACAATTACGCCACCAGAAACTTTATAATACGGCAACACTTTGCACGCGCGGTCTGTCAGCCTGTCTGTCTGTGGACCCACGCCGAGATAAATCCATCAAGATGTAGCTTGGCGTGCCGCTCGTCGCTTTCCGATTCACCACTCCGCCTACGGCGATGGTATCATTCAGGTTAGTCATATCTTGTCATTCATTAGGAACTCCCTCGCCAATAGCTTATAATTACTGTAACTCCTAAAAAGTGTATTACATATCTGTTCTGCCTTCATAATTAACTTCAGTTCTTCCCTCATAACAGTATAAACCTTCCACAGACCCTAGACACAAGTAGAAAATATTATAAACATAACAGATGCCACTCCTCTCGTAGGGCTTCCTCCAGCTGAGCAAGTGTTTCAGCAGGGTCTGGTCGTCCACTAACGTGCCTTTTCACATGATTCCATAGGTGCTTCATCGGGTTCAGATTGGGGCTACATGGGGACCAATCCAGGGTAGTACTCCTATGTCGTTTCCACAAAGACGTATTCGAGGACTGGTTAGGAGTATGCCAAGACGCTGTGTTGCAGTGATGCAGGCAAGAGGTGACAACACAGCTTATTGAAAGTCAATAGCAGTACATAATTACAACTTTCTGTTTTCAGTTTGTTCAAGAACCATTTCTGTTGTACACATAATTGTGTTAATTTATCAACGAGTGGCACAAGAAGTGTTTCTTTACAATTGCTGTATTGTTTTCAGTTTTCGGAAACGTTGAGAAGTTTACATATCTTTGGTTTCATCAGAGTGGTGCTGATTACATAAAATATATCCGTGCAAAAACATGACCAATTTTTTTATTTTGAGCAGTGTATATTTAGAAACCACTTGAAGACCTTGCCTCCATGAACTACTCCACTACTACCGTGCCCTCCATTACTACTTAGCGACTGACATTCAAGGTCCTCTGATGGGACGATTTTTTCTAACCTACCCAAATGTGCGTTCGAAGTAACGCTCGAACAAGAATAATTGGATTCCACCAAAATATATTTTTTGGTTTAAAACAATAGGTTACTGTACCCTGATTGTCCGAGACTGTGCGTTAATGATACATTATTGAGACTAAGAGAAAATACAGGAAACATTTTAATGTCAGAATATCTCCCAGCGATAACATGATTCGGAACCTAATCGCCCTGTTTGAAAGAACTGGATCAGTCGGCGATCTTCAGGGAAGAGGTCCTAGGCACACTGTGCGCACTGACGCAGCGGTGGAAGCTGTACAGCAGAGTGTACTTGAGGATTCATCTGCCTCTACCCGTCGTCGCTCTGCCCAACTAGGCATCGCCAGAACATCACTTCAGAAGATTCTGAAACTGGATTTAAACATGTTTCCATACAAGATCCAAATGGTCCAAAGTTTACTACCCCAAGATACTCAGCAGCGCTTGCAGTACGCCATTCGATTTCAACACCTAGCCAGAGATAACAACAACTTTTTGAGCAACTTGATAATGAGTGAAGAGGCCCATTTTCATTTAAACGGGTAGATCAACAAACAAAACTGCAGATTTTGGGGTACTGAAAATCCTAGGTAATTACATCAGCATCAATTGCATCCCCAAAAATGCACTGTTTGGTGCGGTGTTATGGCTGAAAGAGTTATTGGCCCCTATTTCTTTGAAAATGAGGAAGATGAGCCAGAAAGAATCAACAAAGCCCTGTATAGGACAATGCTTGAAAATTTTTTACACCCAGCGGTTGAAGATAATTAGGGGGTATGGTTCCAACAGGATGGAGCTACTGCGCACACTGCCAGGGCGACGATGGACCTCCTGCAAGAAATTTTCGGTGAACGAATAATTTCAAAAAATGCTGAATTTGTTTGGCCTCCGCGTTCACCTGATTTGACGGCACCAGACTTCTTTTTGTTGGGGCTACTTGAAAGAACGGGTTTACGTAAATAAACCTTGAACAGTTCAAGAACTTAAGGAGAACATTCAAGCCGAAATCCGACGTTTACGACCTGAAACCTTGCGTGTGGTCATGGAAAATGCTGTGGAAATAGCCTGTATTTGTGAGCAGAAAAACGGTGGTCATTTGAGGGATGTTTTTTTTCTTACATAATCCTAAAAAAAAATCAATTAATTATATTTCCAAATAAAGTAATACAAAACTAATAAAACATTTTTTGTAATAGTTATTTTTGTTTTATATCATTCAGTCTTTCAGTGGCCACCCTATAGAAGCAGATACAGAAAAACAAGAAAGAGCAATTCGAGATTTTTTTTTTTAAACTTTTATTTAGAAATATTTTACTAGAATTATGTATTTCTGTCAAGGTTCTTCTTGCGCTGTACGTCTGTACATGTAAGTATTTCCGGAACATGGCATTATGCAAAATTAATTCATGAATCTGGAAAAACATTTGCTCACAAAGATAGAAACAACTTCTGTCCAAGATTTCCCTTTCTTAGATTTTCTGTATTGGAGTCTACAAACCGGTTGACTTCAAATAATGTATTTAGCGTTAATTATGCCCCACTCTCTATTAACCTCAAAATAAAACAGGAATGATTAAAGTCATTCAGCCTTTCTTTTCATCGATGTTTAAGTGGGTACGTACATACATGCGCAAACTCTAGGAGTTTGTTTATATCTTCTCAGCTATTAAAGTATTGATATAGTGAATGAGGACATGTTTGTAGAAAATTATTCACCTCATTCATGTTCCACGCAATTTTCCATGTAAGTAATCACATGGTAGCTTTTTCTTAGAAACTAGATCAAATATTTCGATCAGTAGCCATTTCGCAATAAAGTACGTTGTAAAACTAAGAGGCTCGGAAAGTGTATAAAATGTGTATAATTTGTTCCTGTAACCCGAACATAATGATGAGAGCTGCATCACTCATTTCACGGCTGTATATGAACCGAACTCTCCTCGCTCGCTTAACACAGCAATTATGCGCAATCTAAATCAAAACATTTGTTTATTAACATGGTTGTACGGGTTTACGTATATCATGGTCAATATCTCACTTTTGTTCTCTATATATGAAGTGAAAAAGTTTATCACCCCTCATACATATAAACTAAAAATGCTTACAAGTCACCTTGCTCTGCCAAGTTAAAACAATTTCTAGCCCTTCAGGAATGCCAGCCAACCACGAAAAGCGTATATTAATTTTTACATTTNCTGCCAAGTTAAAACAATTTCTAGCCCTTCAGGAATGCCAGCCAACCACGAAAAGCGTATATTAATTTTTACATTTTTAATAGCTGCTAGGGACTGTTGTGATGTTACTGTCAGATTACTCGCCTCGCCTCGCACCGCGATAAACTGGGTTAAATTTCCAGCGAGGTCAAACCCGAGTTTTCGATTGTATGAAACACATTGCCATTGGCCGGCGGGTAGTATCGGGGTGCTCCCGACACTCCCATATTTACATTCCATTGCTGCTCCATCTTCACCTCTTCGCCACGAATAGCGCTGAAGATCTTAGCCGTTAAGTGTCGNTATTTACATTCCATTGCTGCTCCATCTTCACCTCTTCGCCACGAATAGCGCTGAAGATCTTAGCCGTTAAGTGTCGCTTATATCTCTCACATCTGCTGATGAACTGAAGATAGTCCTTAGCCTTAACTGAATTGTTACAAAGCCAAAAGAACATATTGTGCAGTGTTTAGAGACCCAGATAGTTTAGAACATTACCCGAATCTTCTCCGTTCTCGATTAACGTTAATTTTGTGGCCGTCAAATATTACACGGANGATAGTTTAGAACATTACCCGAATCTTCTCCGTTCTCGATTAACGTTAATTTTGTGGCCGTCAAATATTACACGGAACTCACAGGTGCCACGTACATACAGTAGCTACGCCGTGAAAGACTGATTTTGCACATACTTCGTAAAAGATTCCCGATAATGTTTAAAGTTGCTGCTTGAATTATGATTACATCCGGAACAATACATTTTTCTGAGAGTGTTTTTTTCTTTTCTAAAACCTGCCAATCCTCAGTTTAAAGTAAATCTTACGATCTGAAACATACAAAAATTTTCTTGTTTAGTGTTAATAATTTAAACCCCAATATTAAATGTTTGGTGAGATTATAATGAGAAAAAAATGCAAAGGAGAAAATGTACTTAGTGAAAAAGTAAATACAGTGACTCACGAAAGTATTCATACACCCACATGTTTAGTCCTAGCTTGTGTACATGTGACACTGTAAAGCCGTAAGCCATATGCAGAGAGAGGAGTGGAATAGTATGTCCCGTTGTACTAGCTTAAGACACACCAACAACAGAAGAACGAGCACTCACTAAAAATATGTTATTGTGATAGTAAAAAAATATATTCATACAACGGAGGTGCAACCCTGTTTGATCTCATAACGGCTGTGTTATCCACCTCCAGCAGTTGTACGTACAAAGACGGGTTCTCTGCACATCAGTTGCCAGACTGTTGTGATAGTGAGAGGTAGGCCTAGTGGTCAGAATGGGGCGCAAGAAATGTGAGCTGTCTGTGACGCAATGCAATGATGATGATTCTCTCTATAAACAAGGCGGGAGTTATAGTGAAATTGCGAAAACCCTCTCCACTTGTCTTGGAACTCACAGTTGCATGCTAAACTATACCAAGGAACCATGACAATAGAAAATAAACGATGACCCTGGCGCTCAAAAGTACTCTGTGCCGAGAACGACTGAACCTTACTACTTTAGCATGTATAGAACCATTCTGGGTGGAAGATATCGTATCAGCGTCTACACTTTCAAAAATTCCTTAAATTCTACAAAATTTATTACATAATGCTAAATTTCCACCGAAGGGTAGCCAGGAAGAAACGACATATATCTGCAGTAAACCAGAAAACGCCTGCAATTTGTCAAAGAATTCCATCAAACGAATTTTGGAGTACCACAATTTTTTCCTATGAGTCAAAATTTATATAATCAGCCCAGGCGGCTAAGTAGGTGTGGTAAAGGGCAAACACGGGGTTGCAATCGCAACATATTGTACCCAAAGTCAGGTGATAATGTGATTCTTTAGGGATGCATGGCATTTTCCGAGGTTGGAAATTTGGCTTATATTGAAGGAACTGTGAATACAACCAAATATATTAGATTGTTGCCACGTAACCTATCAAAAAACGTGCAGAAGCTGAGTATTACAGGGGTTTTCTAATCCAACAAGACTATGACCGTAAGCACACTACCTTGAGAACTAATGAATGGTTATTGTAAGCTTATGATGCTTCACGACGGCTTAAAATCCCATCACAGAGCCCAAATGACGATCCCATAGAGAATTTATGGGAGTATCTAGGCGAACCAGTACAGAAACACTACCCTTTCAAGCATGCAAGCTCTGCAAAAAATACTTTTGGAAGAGTGGTCCAACATTTCCCGAGCACGCACCACAATGTTGGTATGGTCTATGCCACGACATCTCGAGGCAGTCATCTGTGCTAAGTGCATGTTCACGAAATATTAAGTAATTGATTTGCCAATGCAGTGTAGAAGAGTGTGTTCTGTTTATCACTGTATGGTTTCTTTTTTTGAGTTGACGACAAACATTACGGTATTGTTTCATATATGGATTTGTTATTTTGATATATTTGTGTACGGGGAAATACAGTACCGCAGTGCTGTGTAAATAAATGTAACTAAGCAGCTTAGGTGTCATTTATATTGAACCTTTATTGAGTCACTGTACGGTAAAAACGCCATGTAACTGCAATGCATTTCGTTTAGTCAAACTAGTATTGTGTCAAACGATTCATATTCAAGTAACTACAATATTTATGATTGCATAAGAAAATACTTTGAACAGTCTCAGCATGTTTCTACCTGTACTTCGCTGTGAATACCAAAATACATTTTGCGCAACAAAATAATTAGAGTTGGCTACTTTTCTTACGTGGGGACTTGCCTAACCATATAAGTCAAGTAGACGTCTATTTTGAAAAATGTGTTTCTTGTGCCGAGACAAACGAACACGCAGTCAAGTGATGCCCCCCCCCTCCCCTCATCATTTCTAATTCAACCACTACGTAGTCTGTCTGGTTGTGAGAGGTTGCCACTACTTGGCAGATCTCACCAGCTTACATCTGGAACGCTGGCCAGGAGCTGGTCTATAACATAATAATACGATACTGCGACAAACAATCGTATAGGGAATTTAGAAAACTAGCAGTCATTTTCGACCAAACGCCCCAACAACTTAACGCGTAATGTCATCTTATTTCGAAATACTTTTGTTTCAGCACCTCAATTTTAGTGAGAATTTACCTGCAGCATGTGCATTTCATGGCACAGCAAAGTAATGTAATCGGCTATTTTTAAAATTGGTTTCATCGTCTACATAGCTTTTATATAAAAAAATAGTTTTTGATTTAAGCCCCTTTGGACGGAAGGACGCTACTGCACATGCGTATTTTAAAATGGTCTACGTATCCACCTACTATCCTAGGTTATTTTAGGCGGTCCAGTTAGATTGGGGCACTAGGTCGCAAAATGCTGGGTGAAGATACGCAAGTGCAATTTTGATGGCCGCCAGCATAAACATGCTTAATAACAACGATAACGTTATTCCACAAATATTCTTACTTTAACGAAAGAAACAGTTCATATTTACGACGAAATTACATTTTTTATAGTACGGAGACATTTGTCGTAATGCAGCGACTAATACTAACCTGGTCTCAAACTAGATACAAATATTCCTTCTAATCACAGCTGGAGAAAATGTCTCTCTTACCGTTATACCTTAATAATAAATGAAAAATTGTTAAAGTTAACAGAGTAATTTGTGGGGATCTGTTGAATATCATTACTATTTTAAATATACTGCAGCCCGATCAATTATTACTTTTAAAATTCAGGCAAATTTTATTGTAAAAAAATTTTCAGCTCATTTAGTAAATAACGTGGTTTTCACTACACACTGTCATTAATAAATCAAAATTACTCAAGTATTCTTCCGAACATTTATTCCTAAGCTTTCTGTATAGTTGTAGTCGAAGTTCAATGTTCGTGTTATAAATTATTTTCGT
>NQII01012799.1:9345-21891 GCA_002778355.1 Clitarchus hookeri
CAAGCTCAACGCCGGATCTACGAGTATCTCTCAGATGACTTGCTTTATGAGAATTATTATAAACTTCTGATGAATTAATGGCATTATAAATAGTTTTATTATCGTTGTGGAACCATTACTCCGCATTTTTAATTGTAAATTGTAAGCTCCTGTTTAGAACAAAAAAAATATGTCAAACCCTACAACCTTTAAAAATTATAAAAAAATCTATATATTTTACATTTGGTATGCAATAGAGGAGAGCATTTATCACAGTCGTGAGATGACTTAAACGAATTATGAGATATTTTCATACAAATCATCTGAAATTACCACATTAAAGCTTATGGTTCAACAGAGTCCCGCTCCTAATCACAAATTAGNACTTAAACGAATTATGAGATATTTTCATACAAATCATCTGAAATTACCACATTAAAGCTTATGGTTCAACAGAGTCCCGCTCCTAATCACAAATTGGTAGGCCTGCATGCTCGTCTTATTGCAGACGATGTTAGATATTAATGCTGCCTCTGTAAAGTACACGTAATAAGGCGATATACTGTTACAAATAGAAGCTATTCCAGAAATGTCGTGTTTATTGTCGTGTCAGTAGCAGTTGCATAGAAGCTGAAGGGCCCACCTGCCTGCATCATTCTTCTCCTTTTCTGGCCGAGAAGCGCGGGAGCTATAAGGGTTAAACTGGCACGCGTTACAAGTGCGCCATCGCCGCTACGCGCAGGGCTCTGAACTGGCGTGCCGTGTTCCCGTAGTGTGGCGTGTACCTAGAGAACTTTCAGTGGTGACGCTATCATTTTATTGATGAAACGTTTGTAGAAATGTATAATACAGGCCCTTATCGTAGTTTGGTTCGTGTCCAGCTAGTATGTTTTAAGATAAGGCAGTTTGAGAAAGCCGTTTATAACTGCATTGGAGAGCTCCAAAATAATGTTTACAGCACGCGTGGTAACTTTAAAGTACCATTTCTTCATCCTCTGGGGAATGGTGTCTTTTCGTAGGTAAGCATACTGGGGGCACGTATATTATTTTTATACACATAGGGATTCCAAACACTCTGCAGGGTAGTTGAAGCGGCAGGCAGGCGGAACTGCGTATTGACTGCGGCTTATTTGTAACTTGATACCAGAGTAATCATTCAAATAACCTTGCATGTTTCGCCAGACAATACGCCAAACAATGTCCTATACTGATACGGTGATACGTGATCGATGATAATATTTATACTTTTAATTAATATATAAAATATTTTTTTCAAAATTCCGTATTTAGTTTTAGTGCCCCGTGTGACGTTAGTGATTTATGGACTTCAATTATTCAACTTCCGAATGAAACTTACGTTGAGAATAAACTACTGAGTGCGTATCCCCCATTCTTTTACGATATTACGTACGTCTTCCTTTTAATTAAATTATTTTTATTAAGTTACAAATACGTTTATTTTTAATATTATGAATATTGTTTATAAATGTCTTAAAATAATACCGGCTTGATATTTCTTCCTTTGATAACAGAAATTTACATTTTTTTCATTTAAATATTTATAAAAAATCGTGTATCCTGCATAATTTTTTGGATTATTACTCTCAAGATATATTTATAGATTCACCGTCAATACAATAAATTACTTCGTTTATCACTGAATACCTAACATTACATTAAACATCGTTTCTAAAGAGAATAATTTAGTATAGTCTCACTTTCCCAAACAAAATCCCTATGCAGTAACACGAAACCATAATACAAACGTTATATACTTACTTCATGGCCATTTGTGCCATGTTTATTACTTAAAAACGTCTGGAAACTGAAACGAGTTCATCCTTTAATAACCATCCACGTAAATGTCTCCATACGCTTTATATCAGCCAATATAGTAAATATTTAACATGGCTACTTGATTTTTCGTTTCGCTTTTCTCCCGGCGTATTCATTATTAAATTTAAAGGTTTCATATGTTGATATTATTTTTAAGTCATGGGAGTTTTCTTAGCAGAGAAGAATTTTATTAAACACAACACACGTGAGCAGGTTTGCTTTGTGTGTTCCCTGCATTGTCCTTTGTGTAATAACAACACTGCTAGCTCGCAAATTTCACACGTAAACCCTTCTATCATGAGTTGCCCAGAATATTATATAAACAAAACTAAATTCCTAGAGGGAAAACAATGGCTGGTGTGTTTTTGGGAGGACCCGCTGCTTTATCCGACCTTCTAGAGCGAGTATAAGATAAAAAGTGTCGAAAGGGGCTGGCAGATAATTAAAGTGTGCCCTGGAGGCAGGCCGAGGTTGAGAAAAGGGATGATGTCTGTGGGGGGAGGGGGTTTGGCAACAACAAAAGGTTGTTTGTGAGTCTCGCGAGGTAACTTCCTTTGAGCCCCTCGCTTCTTCCGACTTGGAACAAAAGCTTTGCACGCCCTCGCGAGCACAAAAAAGGAAAACTCGCAATATACAGAAAAGTTACCGAGGTGGGGGAACTGCGTACATAAAACACAAAACAATTGTGGAGTAATGCGACCCCACGAGGGGTTTAGAATTGTTCTTCTTTTTGGTTGTTGATAAATTTGGGACAACAAGTTGTTGACGCGTTGAAAATTAACAGTTGCGATGTAATAAGGAACAACATATAATTGAAAAAGCAAAATAAGAATTTTCAATTACATATTATACTATTTAGTAAATCATTATTTATAAGAACATGTATCCTTCCGTATGTCTTTGTGGCATTGCTAAGCGATTGTAATCACGTACTCTAAAATAACTTTCTTTTTCCTAACCATATACGTGTTTGTGCTTCAGCGTTGCTTAGAAGTTGACTGCGTTAGGGTGTAAATAAATAGGTCATGACCTACAGACACAATGAGCATTAAGATTATGTTAAGTAGTACCACAATGATGAACTTGGGGACGCTCTCTTTATTTCCCGTAACGGAATTTTATAATACGTGTTACTTAATGATACATGTGAAATATTTCTTCGTTACTAGCTACAACTTTGTGTATAAAACATTACATTTCGAGTTATTATAAACCTTTCATAACTGAATTTCATAAAACATCATTACTCCAAACTCTTAATATTCCGGTTTTAAAGACTGATTGCAGTCAAAATTTAAACATCATTATACAAAAAATTTGGTTAAATATAATATTAACAGTAAAACAATTGGGTGTACAATTTCAAGGCCAATCCACTTTTATATAAACTATAAATTAAGTTGTTCTGAATGATACATCGTGGACAACCATACAATAATGATGTAATATAACCCCCGCTTTTTAAAAAAATGCTACATTACATTACTACCTTAAACAACGTATACTCAAAATGTATTACTAAGACATGCATCGCTATAAGGAAATTGTTTTCCAAGATTATGAAACTAAGTAGGTTTATGAAACATAGTACAGTAACACCAATATCATGATTACGAATCCAATCAATAGGGTAGGTGCTTAGGTTCAAAACGATACAATGACGGAAATTATCCTCGGTTTTGATTTTTTTTTATGTTTAAAAGTGTAGCAACTGTTGAACCGAGTGGGTCTGGTCACGTGTAAATGATAACGGATTCGCATTCAGGAGATAGCATGTTCNTGTAGCAACTGTTGAACCGAGTGGGTCTGGTCACGTGTAAATGATAACGGATTCGCATTCAGGAGATAGCATGTTCGTTCCCAATCGGCTGTTTCCATCGAGTAATTTCCCGTCCCCACCACAGAGAAATTTGGGCGTCATTCTCTTCAATGTGCTTATCCGTTTCCACGTACATTCAGTTGAACACCGCTGACTAGCAAAATAACNTTGGGCGTCATTCTCTTCAATGTGCTTATCCGTTTCCACGTACATTCAGTTGAACACCGCTGACTAGCAAAATAACATACAAACGGAAATTATTTTCGGAAGAATTTTAAGGTTTGCACGCACATAGTTAACATGTTTTAAACATTTCGCCAACATGTTATGAAATAAGTTTTATTTACAAAAATCTGACACAGAATCTGAATGAGTCTTACCAACCGAGATGAAAACACATAACCATAAAATCTAAGTGATTCAACACGTCAGGTGAAAATAACCTGTATAAAATTGTAAAATTGCACATACTGCCAGTTCTCAGGATTAATACGCATTACGGTATTGTCACATAAACGAATTATCCCTACTTTTTGATGTGGATTAATATATGTTCAGTTAGGCACAAAATAAAAATTTATAAAAAATTTTAAAACATAATATAAAATATGCAGCAAACTACATTATTTGGATTTGAAATACAAATATTGGAAAATTATTGGACCCTAAATGATAGCTTTAAAAATGTTTTAAACACAGCATAATTAAAAAAATAATTAAAGAGAACTGTAATAGGTAAGCTGTTAAATTTTAAAACGTGCGAATGATTTATTACAAAAAGAGGTTCGTTTTATAGCTATTATTTTGACATAGGCAACATATGTTTCAGATATAAAATAAAGAATTTTACGTTACGCAAATAAAAGTACAAATTAAGTTAAAAAGTCAAAACAAACAAGTTGAAAAGTATTGAATGAATTAAATTAAACACAAGAATATTAAATAAAATTTTACAAAAGTTAAGAGTGAAAAAAAATTGAAAAATCTTCACCAAAATGAAATATTTTTTAACCTTAAGTGTCTTTGTGCAACTGTATTGACTTGTTTTTCAATTTATAAAAAATTGCTGCATTACTTTCAATTTATTGGTATAATTTGAAAAGTTATAATTAAAAAGGACGTTTTTTTTATTTAGCACACCGAATTATCGTAAATGTAGGCTGACGATGGATCACATATTAAATAAATGAAATTCACTGTAATTGACCATATGAGCATGCATACAATCCGGACGTATCAGGTTATCTACTATATGGTTACATTTTGGTTGGATTTCTTTCAGTGGGTAATATTAGCCTCATTTCACTAGAATGTTTTTAAGCCATCCTAAAAACTCATACCAAGGACAAGGTACGATCGAGTATCTACATCACTTGTCAGTTAAGATAACTGCTATTAATTTAACCCCTTAACGTACATATTAATTTTTAGATTCAGGTGTTGGAAAAGAAGTAATTTTTGGTGTGAATAGTAATTGAGAGTTTCTTATAACAACCCACACTCTGGTACATAGGGAAAGAGTTTCAGTGTATCCTTGCTACAATAAGTAACCAATCACATAATATTTTGTGTTTCAGCAGCAACCACTATCATCGGCCCATGGTCCTTATTGGTAACAGCATCTGGGCTTGTACAGCACCAACCATGACTTCAGCTACTTTGCGGCATGTCAGACGTGAACGAGTGTACTCGGGATAATAAGTTAATGGGGTTAAGTACTTGTACCCAGAGCAATACTCCATAAACTCTTACAAATTATGAAACCCACAAATTAACTATATCTCAAACGAATGACAAGCGGCGAGACGGAGGTCGGACAGTATCTCCAGAAACCGAGCAGACACATTGCGGTTTCTCCGTCCAGTCACACATTTGCCAGCATCTTCACAAAAAACACTTATGGTCTAAAAATAGTGGCCATAAGTTTCCCAAATCACATTATACTTGCTTAACAGTTGTTCTCAATATCAAAAATCTTCTAAAACCCCGATCTTTACAGCCGCCCAAACATCTTCACTACAATAAAAAAATAATATTTAGAGTAGCATATTCATTTAATATTACAAAGAATATAAGAAATTAATAAATGACGACCTGCATGGTGAAGTGGATAGAGCGTATAAATATAATCGTAGTCATATTTATTTTGCTAGTAATTACTTTTGGAAAGTTTCACGCGTGTGGTACGTGCTGCCGGTCAGTCACGTTGTCCACTCGTCCTGGAAATGCCACGGGAACCAACAGAAATGTGCTTGTCTCGCATTTTATTGTCACCTGTTATTAAGACATGCATCAATGGCTAAGCCATTCTCGAAACACAACCATCGCACGTTGATAAATAGGTACACCGCCAACTTACAGTACACATTTTGGAGAACGAAACTGCTTCCTTTATTAATATTGTCCTACTAATATTATAATTGCGAAAGTTTGTGAGGATGGATGCATGGATGTTTGTTACTCTTTCACGCGAAAACTACTGAATGGATTTTAATGAAACTTTATAATAATATAGCTCATACATCAGAATAGCACATACACTATGATTTATAAAGATATATTTTGTAAATGGGCTAAAATATAACGATTAGTGTCAAGTAAGTCGGAAAAAAATTCTGACATCTGCGAGCTATTTTGGCGTGCGCTGCAAAAACCGTAAGAGTAACACGAATATAATTTATGGTGGAAATGTTTCTCTTAAATAGTTCTACAAAAAAGTCCACGACAGCATATATCTTTATTTTATGTGTAAGCCATGATTGCCAAAATAGTGAACCATAAATACAATAAAATTTGATACTATATTTCCAATGCACATTTTGTAGTAAAAAATAAATTCTTTACCAAAACAAATACTTTTATCGCTTCCGATATTTTAAGTAGATAAACCTTGTCTAATTACACTACGTAATTTGGAAAAATATGTTTAAAGTTACGACGATGAAAAAGTGACTGCGCGCTGCTAAAATGGTTCGGTCCGGCGGGCGCAGGGCGATCGGGCGCACTGCGGGTGCGTGGGGGAAAATTCGCTCATCGCTGAGTGCGCGACCCTAACGCGGGCAGACGCGTGAAGGCAGACGTCGTTGACGGTTGTGTCCGTTTTGTTTAGTAGCTATTATTTTTATTGGAAAGGCAGGTATTGCATTTTAAGTATAAAATAATAATAGCGACCGTACTGGATTTTTTGGTAGTGTAGAAAAAGAAGCTACTAAGAATTATGCCGCGAAAGCGTAAGTCTAATCTTTCCCAAAGCTCTAATTAAGCTCAAGCTATGAAAGTAGCTAGAATTGAATGACGAGACGTTTCCACAAGCCGAACTGCGAAGGCTTGAACAGGCGGTGCGTGAGGCACCACACAGAGCTGCTGAGACACCAGAACAGGCCCAACATCGGCGTCGACAGCATGCTATCTAGCATCTCAACGAGCTGCTGAGACACCAGAACAGTCCCAAGCTCGGTGTCATCAGCAGACGACTTACCTGGCGTCCCAAAGAGCTACAGAAACCGTTGAAGAGGCTGAATCTCGCAGACGCACTGTTGCTGAAAGGGCACAACAACGACGTCAAATATTCACAAGAAACACGTGGGGGGTGTTCGATAAAGCTGCATTTGAGTATGACGAGACTCTTGATTATGAAAGCCACAAGCTTAACTGGAGAAGCCAAGGGAGACAATGCGCTTATACCACCCATCCCAATTATACCTAATAACTTACCATTTAAATTTAAACGTCTGCAGTTCCCATTGAAAGTTGCATTTTCAATTACTATCAACAAATCACAGGGTCAAACCTTAAAGGTAGCAGTAACACATTTGGGCACGCCATGTTTTTCCCACGGTCAGCTCTACGTAGCTTGCTCACGTGTTTCGAAATCGAAAAATCTGCATGTTTACGCTGAATGAAAAAATCGTTCAACATAGTTTATAGGAGTATATTGCAGTAAATAGAAGCCTAAAAATATAATTATTACTCATACAACAGAATAGGCTATCATTTCTAAAGATATATACGCAGACGAAGTGGCGGGTAGCCGCTAGTGTAGAAATACATACGATTTCAGGACAAGGCGAACACATACGTCTTTATAACCTCCTTAATCGATATCTCTCTGAAATTTTTGAGGGTAGTAATTTGTGAGCGTCTATAGAAACGTGATTGCAACCTGTTTAATGGCTCGTGTCTGGTCGAAGAGAAATATGTGTAATGTAATTATGTATGAGGTTTATGGAAATTAATACGTATTTATCAATACAAATACATAGTATTTATCAAAATAAAACTGAATTTCACGAAAAGCGTAAAAAAAACAGAAAATAAATTTTGTTTATGCAAGGAACTTTAATAAAGGGGGATTTACGATTTTCTTAAAAACAATATAATGTATATATTCTTTATTTATGTGAAGAAATTAAGGCCATATGGCCTTGTACATAAAGTCGGGTCAGTGGTTTATACGACCGAAGTTTCGTGAAAGAACATAAGACGGTCTAGAAATATTGTATTATTGATTTGAGATTAGTGTTTCGTTATATTTTAACTCATTCAGATCCAGCGTACACAAATGTGTACAAACTGTTATTCAAGTAATTTTTGGTGTGTACTGTACAATGTGAAGCTCAGTGGCAAGTGTTATTACGTAAAGACAACTGATTCGTAAACTACGCTACTGGTTTAGGTTATGATTACTTCACATTACTGTACTGTACTCAGTGATTACATCTCATTGTTTGTGACAAGGAGACATGTGTTGTATAGACGTAGGTCCAGTACACATAATACAATTTCTTGTTTTCATCACCTAAAACTCTTAATTAAAGAGGCTTTGAAAGAGCCAGTAGTTAATTAAATAATGGCCTGAATTTTCACTTTACTTAAACATTGTCTTTCGCATACACCGTCCAAAAACTCAGTTTTCGGAGCGACGTGAGCTGTATCACTTGTTTTCCACTGTAAGAGGACGTGCAGTATTAGTACGCACTTATGTGCTCCCTACTTACGCCAATCAGGGCGCAGATCACCGTAGGTACAAAAGGAAACCTTTACATCGGATTGCCCGCCCACAGCGTGATTGATATTACCAGTTGGAGCCCAGAATGGATCTAGATTCTAAATGGTGCACTATGAGCAAGTTTAAAAAGACGGGCTGAGCCAGACAATTGCTACCATAGTTTCCTAACAAACTTGTCAATTTACTTTTAAAATCAGGAAAATGAATTGTACTGTTTAAATAAACAAGAGTTGTGGATAATATCACTTTCGCAAATAAAGGTAACTGGTTCTAGATATTTTATAATGTGATTATCGGTTTTGATTTAGTTCTTGTATGAAAATCATCAAGGAAGTTTGTAAAACAGTAACATATGGCAATCACCAAGCCCAATAATTCATAAAAATTATATTAAAAATTTTAAGACAAAAAGTTATGTTTATCTATAAATTGTTCCCAAAACTTACTTAGAGTGGTTGTAAAGTTTCAGTACGTTATTTGATGGATATATAAAACACCGTTGGATTTTTAGCAATAACATCGTAGCNGTTATTTGATGGATATATAAAACACCGTTGGATTTTTAGCAATAACATCGTAGCGGCCGGGAAAAATAATTATCAAACATACGTTTTTAAAACACTCTGAAGCTTGATGAAGTTTGTAAGTTGCATATGCTCACACTGAATTACTAGAACTTCTATAAACGATCACTCGACACAAAAAAAAAACTCTTAGCTGCATCTATAGTAAGTTGTAATAATTTAACTTGTTACACATATTCTTTTTGCTATATAAAATGCAACACTGTCGTCGCACTTCTCCTTTTCAAAGTCCTAAATCATTACCACCGATTTTACTGTAGTATAAAGAAAAGGTGCCAGCAGATCTCAACATGTTTCAGCTGCAATTTTCCAGAAACGGAAGTAAATGACACGTTTGGAATATCCAATTTTATACTGTGCTGATCCGTGATTATAATTTTTTTTAAATAATAATATGAACGTTTTTATTCCTGTTTCTTTGGTGCGTTTTTTTGGAAGGTGAAATATTGAAAATTAAAGCAAATAAATTTTGTGTTACAGTAAATTATAGCATTAGAATCCAATACAGGCAGGCCTCGCCAAAAAAGTAATAATAATAACTTTGCTCCGAAAATGAGGAGCTAGTTCAACAAAAAAAAATTGTTCCTGAAAAAAAATTGTATAACCTTATACAATCGTACATTGTCAGTAATTACTATGAATCCGAATTTATGATGCAAAAACGAAGAATTGCTGGAAAAATGGTCAAGCTGAGATTTTATGGTTATTGTACCTATAAATGTATGTAGTAATAGCGAACCAGCCCAGCTTCGCCCGGGTACAATTGAGTTTTACAGTGAAACACTAATAAATAAATTGGGAAAAGACAATGCATTTATCTGAAAAAAGAATTATTAAATTATCCTACGTTGGCCTAGATTTTGAACTAATAACGGCAACCCAAAAAAAAGTAAATTTTTTTACCCGATAGCCAAGAAGTAGGGTATTGTTTTTGGAGTGTATCTATGCAACTATCGCGTAGTTACCACATTTCCGCTTTCCAGCGTCGATGTGTGAAAATCAAAACTTCAGTTTCATTAAGTTGTAGCTTAAGAAATAAGTGTACCTATGTACAACTTTTGCGCTTGGATGAGGGATCTTAATCGATCACCAAAGATAAGCAACGTTCCCAGCGGCACACATTTGGGGATGGGTGACCGTTTAGTGGCATAACATCTGAGCGCTTCCGGGCTTTGGGAGGCACGTTAAATATTCGGTGCCGTATGTTATCGATTGAGAGCAGTCGTTTAGCTATTTCAGAAGTCTTTGGGCAGCCTGGTAATTTCTGAAACCAGAGGAAAAAAAATTTCGGCCACGTTCACAGCCGTTGCAGAATTACGTTTTGTTGTTATTCCACAGGACCCGTACAATTTGCCGTTATAAAAAGGACCCTATGTCCTATTACAGGACCTAAAGTACCTACATACCAAAATTCATCAAAATCCGTTCTGCCGTTATGGAGCTTAGCGGTAAAAGATATACACACATTCACACACACACAGACTTTTGTATTTATAATGTTAGTAGGATAGGATGTTTCGTAATATTTCTATCATTAAACTCGGGGTGTAAACCTTTGATGTAGAAACGATAAATCATAAAGTGTATTTAATGATGATTGCGTCGTACAAACGTGTAAGTAATTACATGCCTGCAAAATTGCTTAACAGAATGGAAGTTATTTGCTTTAGCATTTGTTCATTATCAATGAGCAAAATATATCACCATGAACAACTTTCGTAGGTAAAATGATTTCTGTAAATATTACATATCGTATTTGGTTTGAAAATCAACATGAGTATTCATTCTGGACATTTTGGTAATATATATATAGATATTTTCCAATAGTTCAATTAATAATTATTTGAATATTCATCAACTGAAACAGCAAATAACTATTTGTGGCGTATCAAAGCTGTTCAGTGTTGCTGTTAAATATATTTCTTTTTTGATACGATCGTAAAAACGTATGATCTGTAGAATCTGTTATTATACGAGGAACATTTTATTGAAATTTTTTTCATTTGGGGTTAGCAAATATCACTTATAATATTAAATATGGTGACGCAGGTCACTTTTGCAATGAGTATCAAAAGGGTTTTCGTTTCATGTAAATGAAATGTCTTTTAAAGCAGAAACCCGTGTTATATTCAATTAGTAAATAATTTATTAAAAAATTATAACTTGTTTTTATTTGTACATATATTATAACTTTTTAACCAATCTTAAATATCCGTAATATTGGTGCCAAATTTTTGTAAATACCATAAAAAAACCACCAAAAATATTTTTTGAATTTGTTTTGCGGTATTTAACCTNAAATATCACTTATAATATTAAATATGGTGACGCAGGTCACTTTTGCAATGAGTATCAAAAGGGTTTTCGTTTCATGTAAATTAAATGTCTTTTAAAGCAGAAACCCGTGTTATATTCAATTAGTAAATAATTTATTAAAAAATTATAACTTGTTTTTATTTGTACATATATTATAACTTTTTAACCAATCTTAAATATCCGTAATATTGGTGCCAAATTTTTGTAAATACCATAAAAAAACCACCAAAAATATTTTTTGAATTTGTTTTGCGGTATTTAACCTATTTTTTTTTTGCATTATTTTTATGCGAATGAAACCTTTCTTAGAAGTATATTTGTAAAAGTCGCTAACCGTAAAACTGAAAAAATCTGAGGTTCATATTTTGAAATCATAGGATATGGGCACGCCAAAAATTACGAATGTAGAACGTTTTGAACTCGTTGTAGTGTTGACACGGCAGGAGTTTCCCCTGCTGTATTTTACGTGATAACTGGAATGAAATTGTTCTGCTAGTAGGTATATTGCAGTTATAACGTCTCACTGGAACGTAGATTGAATGGGCATGCTAAAAAGAAGAGGCACAGTGCATTTATTTTTGAAAAGATACATTAAAAAACTACCCCGAATCCCGCTCATCTCAACGGTAAGGTTACTGAACTTACGAATTGAGAGTTTTCGTTCGGCTACCCACACAGCGTTATAGTACTACAAAACACCTTTAATATTTCTGACTGACATTATTTTATAACATTTTCAAAGTGAGACATATACAACGTGTTTCCGAACAACACCAAAATCTCTGCAGGATATTCATAACAAAAAAATTAAATGAAAATATATGTACCACTTTTTCCCAAAATGGATTACTATGGGAGTATCGCGCCCCTAAAATCAACGGCTTTAAATGAAATTGAGTTCAACATATCAGAAACTACTCATGATTAAACAAAAAATCGGTGAATAGTGTTATATACAACAGAGATCTTACACCTGTGGAAATGCGGTTGGTAATATCATCCCC
>NQII01012800.1:6171-21402 GCA_002778355.1 Clitarchus hookeri
TTTTTTTTTTTTTTTTTTTTTTTTTGCTCTTCAGTGTATAAAAGAGTGTTACACTGATACTTTAAAATTTTAACCAAACATTTGTTTGTCACAACACTTAAAATTATATAATGAGGATCCCAAGTTGTCACATATGTCTCATTCTAAGCATTTGTGTCTATTTTAATTTTTTTTTAATATGAAATATTTTAATTTTAATTTTTTTTGGGACAGAAATGAAAGTAGATATTTCGTTGCCCATCCATAAATTTGGTTATTGAAAAATAAATGTGATCGTTGAAAAGTGTCGAAGTCAGCAAATATCACTGTAAGTAAGTAACCCACTTTGTTACGATATTTATTCTTAT
Organism: Clitarchus hookeri; assembly: GCA_002778355.1. Taxonomy (NCBI): domain Eukaryota; kingdom Metazoa; phylum Arthropoda; class Insecta; order Phasmatodea; family Phasmatidae; genus Clitarchus; species Clitarchus hookeri. The sequence goes on from NQII01012800.1 coordinate 6,519, forward strand.
GTAAAACAGCGCTTTGAACTATAGCGACACTGCTGTATCTTTTCTGAACAGATTGCTGCATTAAAACTCTAGTCCCCGCTTAAGGAAAGGAAATACCAACAAAGCTTGTTTATGCTATTTTCCATCGCCGTCGCTATGCTTCCTTGCGGCCGGCCGTGACCTTGAAACATTTACATTTTTTACTATTTATTAGGGAGGGCACTTACATCTTTAAATTCGAATCAGTGGAAAACCACTGATTCGCAGTGAAATTCAACTACCCGAATCAGTGAAAATGGCTCCACTTAGAATCAGTGGAAAACCACCGATTGTTTCTGTGAAAAATATTTCAGTAATTGAATTAGTGACGTGAAACAATTTCACTGATTTAATAAGTGACGGCCGATTAAATAATGTTTTTATTGAATGTAACCAAATAATTACGTGAAATAAACATATTTACGATAGTTTACTATATATATATATTGCGCAATTTACTGTAATTTAAAAAAGTAAACTTCAGAGGTGGCCAGGATTAAACTCACTCACCCTCTCCACTTCAATTTTCAGCCGTTACATAGCCATCTGTGCTACCAAGCCAAGTTGGAGAAATTGGAGGAAATATATTTCTTACAGTATTTATTGAAATCGTGAATATTTAAATTGTATGCCCTCACTTTTCGTTGTTGGTTTATTTGGTACCATTAGGATTGTTAAAACAAATAGTATATATGAGTGCACTATCTTCACTACCTTATATGCAGTTTAAACCAGAGCGCTGTGATGATTACATGAATACGAAATGAAAGACGTAAAAACATATTGAAAGACTGAATGTCCATATCACCTCGTAAAATGGTGTTTTGAAAGACGAAACACATATTATAAAGATTTTGTATTGGTTTTATTAGTTTATTCGTTGTTATTTCACTTGATACACGTTGTTTAAAAGCCATTTTTAAACGTTGTTTGACGGGCATTTTTACACGCTGTTTAACTTATCCATCAGTCAAAAATAAATCAATGAAAACCAGTAAAAAAAAAAAAAAAAAAANTCACTGAATCAATTAGTGAAGGAAATCTTGCATTTTTCACTAATTCGTCAGATAAATTCACTGAAGTGACTGTTGAATCAATCAGGTACTGTTGACTTATTTGAAACAGTGAAATTCTCACTGTTTGTTTGTTTTATTGCGCCCGTAAGATCTTTTTTCAATACATAGCTGTACAAAGATATTTGACAAAGTCAAATAAGTCAAATACGAAAAAGACCACAGAGTCAAGTGTGCCCTAATCTCACTTATAAGCATAGTTGGCTGTAATTTCCGAACCGTTTAAGATACAGTCACCAAATTCTAGGCATCACCCCCAACAACGAAAAGGACCACTAGGTAAAGTATGCCCAAAGCACACTTACAAGCATAGTTCGCTCTTATTTCCAACCAAAGAAGATACAGTCACCAAATTCATAACATATGCATCACACTCAACAGCGAAAAGGACCGCAGGATCAAGTTTGTCCTAAACCCGCTTTAAGCATATTTGACTGTAATTTCCGAACTGTTTAAGATATAGTCACCAAATTCATAACAGAGGTATCACCACCGACAACGAAAAGGGCCGCAGGGTCAAGTATGCCCTAAGTATACTTATAAGCATAGTTGGCTGTAATTTCCGAACAGTTTAAGGTACAAACACCAAATTCATAGCATAGTCTTCACCTCCGACAACGAAAAGGGCCGCAGGGTCAAGTATGCCCTAAGCACATATATAGAAATAGTTTACTGTAATTTTCAAGTATGCCCTAAGAGCACTTATAAGAACAGTTAGCTGTAATTACCGAGCTGTTTAAGAGACAGCCACCTAATTCATAACATAAACATCGCACTTGATGCTGAATAGAATGGTAGAGACAATTAGGCCTTAAGCCCTCGTATAAGCATAGTCAGCTGTAATTTCCGAACCGTTTAAGATACAGCCACCAAATTCATAACACAGGCATCATCTTGATGACGAAAAGGACCGCAGGGTTAAGTCTTAAGCCATCTTATAAGCATAGTTTGGTGTTATTTCCGAACCGTTTAAGATACAGCCAGCAAATTCATAACATAGATTTAATCCCCAACGAAAAAGGGACCGTAGGGTTCAAGTAAAGACTAAACCCACTTATAAGAATAGTAGGCTGTAATTTTTGAACCGTTTAAGATAGTCACCAAATTCATAACATAGTCATAGCCCCCATCGATGAACAGGGCATCAGGGTCAAACACTTCCTAATCCCACTTAGAAGCATAGTTACCCACCATTTCCCACCCACCAGGGCTATAGTCACCAAATTCATAACATAAGCATCACTTCCGACGACGAAAAGGACCGCAGGGTCAAGTACTCCTTAGGCCTTTGTATAATCATAATTGGCTCCCACTTCCCAACCACTGAAGCTACAGTCATCAAATTCATATCACATGACTCCCCTCCGATGACAGAGTGGTAGGGCAAGTACACTTTAAGCCCTCTTATAAGCATAGTTGCCCTACGTTTCTCACCCACCGAAGCTACGACCGCCAAATTCTTATCACATTCATCACTTCCGACTGCAATCAAGGAGATAAGGGCTAGTAGGCCTTAAGCCCTATTACAAGCATAGTTGGTTAGCATTTCCAAACCTTTAAAGTTCGGGAATGTGAAACAACCGTCCATGCATGTAAAGAAAATAAAGGTATACACACAGATGCGTCACAAAGTTACAGTTGCATGTAGGAGTGTAGAGTCTGAAATAGCACACACACATCGGCAAGCATGCACTCGTCTAGCAAATAGATGCATGCTGATTTACCTATGCCCCACTTCAGAGAGAATTACAACATAGCTTCGTATTCAACCGGTTGGATGGTGATATAAATTATTGCAACCATAGAAAACTGACTGGTTAATAAACATAACTGCTCGACATCTGTACTGCAGGAAGGCAGCACTGAGGGGTCAGCACTGAGGGTTCGGCACTGAGGAGTCAGCAGTGAGAGGTCAGCAGTGAGGGGTTGGCAGTGAAGGGTCGGTAGTGAGGGGTCGACAGTGAGGGGTCGGTACTGAGGGGTCAGCACACAAGGGTCAGATAAACCAAGTGTAAAAGACATGAAACCGCCCTGTACATGAAAAATCAGTCACGTAACAAACATTAAAGGACTAGCATATATGACAGTACATCACGAGTACGATGTCATAACGAGTCACAATATATAAAAAATACCCGATGGAGCCACAGTCCATAATTTTTATATCCGTGTTGCTATCACGCCAAGAAGTTTAGTTAAAGCTAAAATGTACACCGACATGAGAATGAACGAATAATCACAAGGGCCAACCGCAAAAATGATAACAATGCTTCAAGTGCGACACACATTACGCAACTTGTAAAGACTGTGTTCCTTTGCTTGCCACAAAACAATATAAATTTTAAACGATTAGTCGTGCAAGAGAGACGTCACTGATATGCGTTGATGCAAACAGATATAAAAAACTATTATAAAAGTAAATAGTTATAAGCATTTAACAACCCATGTATATTGAGCGAGCATCGAGCACTGTACATCATGTTAGTAGAAACAAATACTTTTGCGAAGCAGAGAAGCACAGGTGCGACACTGCTACACACTGAAGCAAATAGATTTTAAAAAATGTAAAGGAAAAATAGTTATAGGCACTTACCAATCAGCGCAATTACATGTTACATAAGCGTCGGGTGCTGTACGCTGTGTGTTAAACGATGCTATACAATACCAGTACAAAAGAATAGCAAACGACTTCCTTACGAACCGACTGAAACGAAACCATTGTATTCAGAGTACAACCAACCTTCACAACATTAGTTGCGGAACACATCCAACCCGGCCGACGTCACACAATCAACTACATCGTGAGAATCTGTAAGGCAGCCCAGGCGGTCGACCGGCAGCCCGGACACTGGTCAGGTCTCGACAAGTCGAACGGTTGGCACAGAACACTAGCCGAGAGAGAGACGCATCAGGCTCCAGGGTGGCAGACCAGCCGAGTTACACATGCACTTCCCTTTACGAGATGAATTCTGTCATATAGTACATGTCCCTTTACGAAAGGAATTCCGTTATACAGTACAAAGTAACAATTTATTTCGTTTGAATACATCAAGCTATAAATATTAGCATGTCTATTTAAAATATCGCTTCGAATAAACTAGTGTTGGTAGAGGATATCGCTTCTTTCCACCCTTCTCACTTTTAGGTCTATAGAAAGCAGTTCGTACAACCATACATCACTCAGAACTTCTTTCTCTCGTCAATAGAACATAGTGAAAATGATGGGATGCTGTTCTAGTGGTCAGGAAATTTTATCAGTTACCATGGCATATGGAAAGATTAAATCACTTGCAGCGCTCGAAAAAGATACCTAAGCTTCCATACCTGCCTAAAGAATTCCTTCTCGCATATGCACGACACACGAAATAAAATCCGTCTGCAACACCTACCTGTCAATCTGCTACAGTATGAAGAGATTCTTGGCTGTCTCCCATGCATAGAATGTTTTCAAGGTAGTGCTACCATTACAGACACGCCACATCCCAGGAGTTGGTGTAATACACATCGGGAACAAGCAGCAGCAAAAGAAAAACAAAGCACCTCTAACACTGAAAGATGAACGAGTGTAAAGGCCGAATTATCAACTTCGCAGGCTAGACAGCGATCGGCCTGATAATGTAACATAATTAAGTTCAGCAACCATGCTGACATGTGCACCACACAGCCGGCAGTCATCTACTGAGGCAGCCCGAGACGGACAACGAAAACTAGCATGCAGTGTGAACAGTATACAAGAGAGCATCATGTAAAAACAGACATCATTTCGTTGGCGGGCGTGGTGGTGGAAAGCAGACCTTTACGACTACATTCATCTACTACGAACGTGTACTCTGCTACAATATGAAGACGGAATCAATGGTTAAAGACTCACCATCTGTAGCATCGTCGACATCGTCAGCCGCAAGGAGCCCTGAAGAGTCTCTACAAGCATTACGGTATCAATGTTACTGTTGTGGAAATACTTTTAGTACAAGTTGTAATGCACGCCGACATGAAACTGTCCATTGCATGTTCAGCTCAGCATGCAAGGTGCTCCACTGGTAACTGCGATGCTGTGTTTACCCGCAGTGATGTCCTGTATAAACATAACAAAAAGTGCAAAGGCAATGAAAATAAAATTTTAATCAATATTTACAGTAAACATTGTCTTTAATGCACTTATTGTACATCTCAGGTGGCGGGCACTGTAATTATGTTTTGTGTTACATGATTTACAAGCAGTTGTGTGTACTGCTCGGTAAACATAAGTTCAACACCGGAAAATATGTGAAACACAAGCCCACAGCAGCTTCAAGGTCATGCAGACGATTCGGATGAACTATATACTAGTTGGTCGCATGCAAACTAACAACGTTTCTAACTACCTATTGTGAGTAATAGCAATCTGAAACAGCGAAACCACACAGGACGACTGGCGTACCAGATGAATCAATGAAACTGTATGAAGTAAGAGGAAAATATGTTGTTACAATTCTTCTTAATTTGTGGATGATTGTAACACGTGTATTTTGTAAAACAGACTACCTTGGCTACCAACTCTCCAACCCTCCCATTCGGATTTCGGCCTGGAAACTCGACACGTCATCACACTGAAGGCGGCAACAGTGCATAGTCGCTAGGTCTTCACATACATTTGCGGAGCAGTACAGTCATTTGGGGTAACTGTCTGCCTAATTTAATTTCAAATGATGGCTCGAAAAATCCCTGCACGTTACCACGTCCTTGCAAATAAAATTGTTAACCATTATGTGAACATGGCGTTGGGATTTTTAATGCAAGTTTCAAATGAAAAAGTGTGGTACGATGTTAGCCTTAATTTGTACAAAGTTACCGCAGACGACTGTGCTCAGCAAGTTACACGAAGTAATACGGCTGCAAATTTGTGTGGCTTTTTATATTACAGAACGATGCATATAAAGTTCGTTCGTACGCATTAACACTTTCAAGATTTATTTTTTTAACTAGGGCAGATCTGGGTACACTCGAGAGTGAGGAATTACAGACTGAAATAATTAGCGAGTCTCGTCACCAGTGAGATAGACTCATCTGCCTTTTGCGTAACTCAAGCCTCGGCTAATTGTTCATAGGTTGCGTACCAAATAACAAACCAATTTTTCCCCGTACCAAGGGGCACGATTATCGTACCCCTTTTGCTATTATGGGAAGCGGATTTAATGTTACGGAAACAACGAGCGGGGCGGAAGTTGGCATGGTACTAAGTGTAATGGTCACCTGGGGGCTTATTCTAAGTTATTTGTATCGTTCCCTTTCGGCAAAAACATCCTTAGTTTTTTGGATTTTTTGTTTTCTCACGAAAGGAAGTATTCTAAGCGCTCTCAAGTGTTCGTTTGACGTCACTACGTTCGATATCACATTCGAAACGACAACGAAGCCCTTTGGACTGTCGTTACAAAGTTTCATCGTGAACACATGGCCGTTATTGTTATTTGTAATTGCGTAAGATTACAATCGTAAAGTATTATATCTTAATTACGAAACATTAAAATACATTTCAAAGTAAAAATATTTTTAATGAACCAATTAAACTTTTTTTTTATTTGTGAACCATTTAGGCCTATGCAACAGTGCAGGCTGACTACTGTGTTGGTATTTATCAATTTGATTAATTACAGTACGCCTAACACAAGTTCGTACGAAATGTCAGCACGTTTGTTTATAAATAATACAACACGTGTGCTAAACAGTTATGAGATACTAACACACACCACGTGGGCAGTAAATTTAAGGCATTCGGCGAACGAAATTTACATTTTTCCTAGCATTAATTATTTGTTTAATACGGACATTTAAAACGCTACAAATTCAAACAAAATATTTTAATTGTATATAAATTTTGTTTATTGATATTCACAAGTGGCTTTATTCATAATTTTATATAAAAAAAATGAAAATATTTAAATTAAATTTCTTGCTAGTAGTGTTGCCATTTTGCATTCGCTAACGAATACCCGAACATTGCCGAGGGCTCGGAGAGTTGTTACGAAATGTGACTTAGAATACGAATTTACTTTTATCGAAGATTTTATTAGTTTCGAAAGAATTCGAAACCTAACAAACACGAAAAATTAACCAACGTTCACGGGTTGTTTTTTCAAAGGTTTGATTGAAAAAAATTGTGAATAAACCGGAAATATGCTATACCAGAATATCGTTAATTCCGCTACGCCCCGGCTAGTTATACTCTCGTAATTGGGGTCCATACAAGCGGGGAATAGGAATAAGAATCGCGCCCCAGATAGTGCGAAATGCGATCCTTGTTGTTCTTGAAGCTTTGTTGCTTCATTCCTGCAGGCGTGTCTCGTAAACAGCGATCCAACTGCACGAGTGACTCAAAAGGACAAGGCAGTTTTTTTAAAGTCTAGCTTGTCATCAAACGAATTCACAAAATTTACCAAGCCCTAACCCCAGTTCTCAAAAAGATGACCGTCAGGATTACGTTAAATTTCATTCTTATAGGCTGTTCACGGTAAACTGATCACTTCTGAAAACCCTGCTTATGATCTACTTCCATGCACAATGCGTATTCTTCCAACGTATGTAAAATTAACATTGTCATGGGCCTGATCGCTTTATTCGTGCATCGGTATACTGAAACCGTGAAATTATTAGAGAAGTAAATGTTTTACAACTTTTCTCATTCTTGCACTTACATACATGGAAAAAAAAAACACATAGCAAAATAAAAGAATTTCAGCTATCACAAATTCTTTACCTAACACTTTTAATTCAACTTTAAGACATGGAACTACTTTCCCCACGTCGTTACCAACTTAACTGGGCGCATGCCAGTCAGAGCGCCCATTAACATATATCCAGGTAGGGGCAGTGATATACTGCAAAGGTTGAATTCAAAACTGCTCAGTTAACCGTGAACAGTCTATACAGTTATGCCATATCGCCTGCGTGACGGTCCCGTTCGCAAGTGCACTGCGGATTGAAATCGCGCTGTCGGTGCTGGCTCACGCCTCGGGACAGCAAACATTGGCGTAACCCGGTTTCCCGCCGGGATTGGTCGGTTGCCCAACACGGTGTTGACAACCGTACGAAAATTATCGTGCGTGTACGAGTATTAAGGGCCTAAGTGAGATGGACGATACATAGAGAAGGTAGACTGACTAGAAGGAGATTTTTGGACATTCGCCATTGCGATGCAGATGTCTGTGATGGAAAAACAAGACTGAAAACGAAAAATACTTAAATAAGAAAAGTATATTCTTGACATATATATTCTTGACTACAGCATACGTGCCTTGCATTCTGTCGTGTCTGGTAAAACTGCCGTGTTTAAGCGTGCCTCTTTGTTGTGTTGTCCCATTTTGTTCCTACATTTTTTGTCAGTGTTGTCCTAATATTTTCAAGCAAGTTTAAAACCTGTTTTGTTTTCTGTGTGTTATCTTTTGGTCGTATGTGTTTGTATATATATGTATATATATAAAATTATATGTATTTTTTTTTTTTCGTAACTAGTTACTGTCCTTTTGTATGAATCTATTCCCTCTTGGAATTTTCCAGTGTTGTATGCATATATTTATTTTCTCTGCTATAGGTTACTTGTCTTATTTGAGTATTTTTCGTGTTTTTTTTCCATGGCAGACATCTGCATCGCAATTGCGAATGTCCAAAAATATCCATCCAGTCATTCACCCCCATTGCACTATTCATTCAAAGATCACGCCAAGATAGACGTCACACGCGTGCATGTTGGTTCTATGTGTGTCATTGGACATCCACTTGCCCGACAAGCACTCAACGACTGAAAACAATAGTAAATATTCGACACATTTGATGCTTCGCCCCGTGTGGCGTGGTTAAACATGCGAGTGAGTTCTGTCTGTGGCGGCAGCCAACGAATAAGTGATATTTGCTAGAGCATGTAAACGACTGCGCTTCTGACTCGGCGCCGTCTTGTTAGGCGTAATGGTAAAGTCTCTAACGATAGAATATTAGAGCACGTACACTTCCTGTACCTATTGCTAGAGACCTGAATAATTCGCGAGTCCAACGAGCTGTAGGCTATACTCCATTGTCGTAAGTAAAATCATGCAAATATCACTGTTCATTTGTTGCTTGTTGTATTAGCGGAAGACAGTTATTTGGTCTGCATTTTACTGTGTGTTTATTATTGGTTCACAGTTTTCCAGGAGGTGTAAACTAACAGGTGGACCAAAAGCATAAGCAATACAAACGTACGAGGTNTTATTGGTTCACAGTTTTCCAGGAGGTGTAAACTAACAGGTGGACCAAAAGCATAAGCAATACAAACGTACGAGGTTTTGAATTGTAGCTTGTCCCGAAATGAAACCGCGAATTTTTCAGGTCTCTATCTATTACGTACATCAATAAAATTACAAAAAGTAGTACATTTTCTTTCCGTGGTCAAGATTTTTTATTTTTTTTTCTAAGTGCAAATGTTGATTTTCCCTTTCTAACGTTTGTAGCACAAATTATGCTCCCTTATTCCTCATTATTCTCTGTCTGGCACACGTAAGTTTTTAATTTTTTCAAAGTATTCATTTAAGAGTGACATCTGCCGTCACCTTTACGGTTGCCCTTCCCTCTTATCAAACATGGTCTTATTGGTGAGAATATTGGTGTTAAGAGTTTTCTACCTTCAGTGTTAGTTGTATTTATTGTAAAAGTTGAGATTCTTATGTCCAGCGTGAGAGTTTCTATTACTTGGTGCGAGAATTAAACATGATTGTAGTTTTGGCAATGTATTTTCCTGCCATCTATGTTTCTGAGAAGCAAGGAAGCGATAAGGGCGACAGTGGAAGGCGCATCACATTCCTCGTTCGTCTCTACGAGCGAGACCCTCAACTGGCACTGCAGCGTGCAACAATGCATCTCAGGGCGGTTATCGTATCACTTTAAGGCACAACATTGAAGTTAAAGATGCGACCTTCGCAGTAAAAGTCCCTAAGATGGCTTTGGACGATGAGGTTTCCGGTTCGAAAACCAGGTAGCCCATGTGCGCGTGTACCTTTCTATACACAAGGTGAGGTGAATTCGACACGTACGTCGTTCTCTAATAAAACTTCCTGCATACAAGCGGGAACGTTAATAGTTGCGGCACAATGCCCCCCATGCGGCACGCACAAAGAATCTATTAACTTTTCCTCGCTTTCGAAAATCCGTGAAATCCGGTGTTCGTCTTCATACTTCAGTGTGGTGTACGACGAAAAATATAATTTTAAAAAATGTTGCGTGTTCGCGGAAAAAAATTAACGCTCGACATATTTTCATACGCGTACTTGAAGACCGCCACAGCTTCCATCTTCCAACCGGACATTAACAACAATATCCGGTACACCTGTTGCATACAGCCCCGAGCATTTTGCGAATCCATTCGGCAGCGAGGTAGACTTCAAAAACTTGTACTTTTCTCCAACTATTGTGGTTTGACGCCAGTTGTTTAGACACGCCGCAGTTTAACTGTTAGCCAGTAGTAAGCAGGAAGCAGTAGTGCGAGTTATTGTTGAACAGTGCTGTACAAAGGCCTCGCTAGATCGCAGCAGCCAATAAGCAAACGATAGTGTCTCGAGTGTAAAGAGGACTGTCAAGTCTAGCCTGCTGCCACATCAATGCACAAAATATTTTGGGGCACTTCTGGGGAGCTGCGTGAGCGAGGACAATTCTAATGAAGGTCCGACAAAGCAGTATTAAATAGGCAATAAACTTTCTGATTCTTCAACGGGCTCATGTCCACGTTTTGCTTCTAACCTGTTGGAAACGTTAATTTCTCTATAAAATTTTGCTAGGTTTTGAAACGCCTAAGAAACCAGTTAAAGAAATAAGGGCACCATATATTTTCTACACTAATTAAAAACTTCCATACCAAAATACATATTTTTTTAAACTTTTTATTAACCTGTTCTGTCCCGAATTTATATACAAGCGCATGTGTTGCAACCGTTAAATTTTTTGATGGGCGCTGCACCTGTTTATGGCCAGTGAAAAACGTACTGCGTGTTTATTGATGTCAGAATTTACCATTCAGAAACGAGAGATGCAAAAAAATTCAAGAAACCAGATAACTCGGAAGGAAGCAGCTGAAAGCGTCGGCCAGTGATTCCTCGTAATGTACAGCACCAACCATATATAGCCTTCGTATGAAACACGTCTTCGATCACTGACACGGTTAATTAAGCATTTCGGAAATCAACCTTTAAAAATGTCGCTACCTTTACCTGCACGTAATTTAACAGACACGTTGATTGGCATGCGCCCAGTTATGTTGGTAACGATGGAGGGAAAAGAGTCCCGTGTCTTAACGTTGTATCAAAAGTGTTACATATAAGGATCTGTGAATACCGAAATGATTTATTTTGCGTTCTTTTTTTAATGCACACGAGTGTAATAATTAACATATTTGTAAAATATTTACTTCAAAAGTGCTCACTTTACCGAGAACAGCCTATACATAGGAAATAATAAATCTTACAAAAAATATTTCGAGTTAACATAGACTTCAAACACATGTACATTTGAGTTCCTTTTGTAGGCGTAGAGCAGTTTATTAGACACCCTCTTCAGAACTTCTATGTCAGTATGTCAGTATATCCGTGCGTGTGCTCGTAACCAAGTCCCAACTTATATGACGTCACATTGACATATTCAGAATAACTGTCTCCCATCGCGATGCCCACAGAAGATCTTCCACTAACTGTTACCAAGAACCGGAAACGCAGCAAGCAGAACATTGTTCTTTTGTTACAGCTATTTCCTTATTTATCAACTTTTCTGATACACATGCGATGCACATTATAATTTGAACGTAACTGGCAGTAGCGTAGATGTTAAAGTAAAGTATGAATATTTAGTTTAGTTTTTTTAATGGGAACTAACGGTTGACGTCTGTTATCAATGTTTACATCATGTTTATAACTCTCGAAAACGCATAAAAAAGACTAAAATATTCTTCTTCCATCATCAATGGACACATTTTGGGACAAATGTTCTAAATTGGTGAATGTTTGTCCTAGGACACAGATTGTCTTAAGACACGGGATAGAGTGACAGCGCCGCGACGTCAGATGGTCACGTGCACTTTTCACCGTATCCTTATCCTAGGATACAGACAGGAATAACGTACTTCTATACGGGCCCCACCGAACCTACCAAGAACGCAAGGACCAAATCCCGTACGTCCTTATCTGAGGTAACACTGGTTCCTTACTAGGACAACGGCAAACGAACAAACAGCTTAAACCCAAATAAGCACAGGACTGTGAAGTCTAGCTTACAAATCATTTAAACCGCGAAATATTTCCCTCTCTACTACTTGTAAGACATTGTAGACATATGCAGCATGTTTCAAAATCTTCTGCCCAATCTTCTGTAAGCAGAAAGGAACACAAAATACCAGTTAACTTAAATCCAGAAAAGGTTATCAAATATTGCAATCGCAGCAACTTCGTCGGGAGTACGCAAATATTATTACGTAATTGTATAGCAAGTTGCATGCTAACTGCACATTGACCGGAACGCCTTGCACTTTCATACTGATAATCCAGGGGTGACGACGCTCTATGCAGGGGTGCTCAAACTGCGGCCCGCGGGCCGCAGTTTGAGAACCCCAGCTCTATAGGCACTGTCGAATCGCTATTTCCTCAGAGGTCACGTCCGCTTTGCCAACGCAAAAAAAATGGGAGGGAGGATCTATTCAAGCTTCAGATTTCGAACTTAAGTACATACCAAAATTCTTTTGTTCGATTTATTGCGATTAAATATTCAAAAAAATAATTTCACTTGCAATATATAGCAAATAATACAACGACAATCTAATGACTTCGCACGATAGTTCTACAGTTGCTGCCCTGTTCCACTGCTGAGTTGTGCCTTGCCTAACGTACTAAGATTTTCTAATATTTTTGTAACAAAGTCGTTAGAATTACAAAAGCATTTGAGAAAATGAGCTGTTGCCAGTCTTTAGCGCTTAATTAGAAAACATTCAAAAATCATTCACGCCAATTTCATACTGGAAGGACATTAGAAAAGCCGTAGTAAAAACAAAGTCACCTAGACAAGGTTAACCTTGGTGGATATGGGTCGTATAGAATCGTCACTGTTCATGCTCTTTCACCTATGTTTGGTTTACAGAGTAGCCAGTAAGTGAAGTACATATTAGCTTTTCATCATACTGATGCAGGTAGGTAAGGTAGGCTTAACGTCTCGTCGATAGCGAGGTCATTAGAAACGAAGCAAGTTGCTCAGAGAAGCAGGAACAGGGCAGGAATCGACCATAACCTGCAGTGAGGAACCATCCCAGCCTGGAGTTATTTCGGGAAACCACGAAAAGCCGAAATCAGGATGGATGAACCAGGATTCGAACCCAGGTTCTCCCGAATGCGAGTCCAGTGGTTAACCACTGTGCCATCTCGCTCGGGTATCACATCGATGTGCTTGCCGCCTCGAGTGTTGCGCCTCTACTTAATTGCACTATGGAACAACCGAACTTTCCAGGCATTGCTCCGCATCGTCGACTGCCGTAAGGTTTGATGACATTGCCAGACAGGAGTTCATTGGAATTTTGTATTTCTGTCTGCCCGCACTATGACAAGCATGGTGCGAATTAAACTTTTTCCCGACGAAGGAGGGGAACTTGTTTTTTAGTGAACTCCAGATTTTTGGAGATTTGCGTTTTCCAACAAAGTGGCTGATATCTACAGGCAGCTATTATAGATTATAAGCAAACTGCATTGTTATTTCTCCAATCTGTGCCTGGTGCGAAAGAGTACACTAAGGTTGACACGGAATTTTGCGCTACACCGAAAACCTGCGTTTCGACTGTCAGTATACATTTGTCGTCGTGGCCTCGCGTGTTTTCCAGTCCGTACTTTCAACTTGAAGTTGGCATCACGCTTCGTTATAATTTGTACGTGGGAACGAGGAACGAATTATTTCATCAGTCATCGTGTATTGTTACTTTTTCTGCAAGGAAATTACTCTTCCTGACAAGGAAATAATTTGTCTTACTTCAGACAGGAAGAATAAGATTTGAGAGGGAAATTTCCGGCTCCCATACCAAAAAAAAAAAAAATCGATTCGTACACAGACTTGTCAAACTGGTCAATAAATAAAATATTTGTATGCAATATTTTTTTAAAAATATACTTTTGAATACAATTACTTAATCGAACGTCGCCTATATTTATCACAACACTAGCGCAAAACTTGTAGTAAAATGATATATTATTTCATCTATTACATTTCCACGGAAATTGACTATGTGTAAGCCGCGACTTTGTAATAAGTGAGTGGAGCGCGCCAAGCATACCTGTAAGTGGCCCGCTGGAAAAACTAGTTGAATAGCCCTGACCTATGATTTCAGTTTGGGCAGAAAATTTACCCACACTCCATATAGTCCATTCACGGTTACTTCCAACTTTTCTGAAGACCTGCTAAAGATCTACTTTCAGGACATTCCTCCGCCTCGTGCACATACAGCTTAACTAAGTCTAGAAATTTACACTAGAGGGACAACGCACCACATTTGTGAGCACTCAGTGTAATAATATTTTGTANCACCACATTTGTGAGCACTCAGTGTAATAATATTTTGTACGAGAACTATTTCTCACTAGGCGTTACCAACACACCTATGTTTTCACTGTTTTATTCGCAGTAATTATAACAGAAATGTTATAATTTATAAATAACATATTAATTAAATTCCAATTTGACTAAGAATAAGCTAATTTTATGTAAAAATAAGTACAAAACGCAAGGTAGATGACATATTGAGGAGACAACCAAACACTTCATACAAAGGG
>NQII01012801.1:0-21637 GCA_002778355.1 Clitarchus hookeri
GTGAAAAATTTGCCGGAAATAAAACCACGACAAAAAATTTACCACAAGCGCAAATAGCGAATATATTCGAACATTTCACACACATACATACCACGGAGTGGTAAAATAATGCTAAATAAAATGGTGATCTAGAGCTGATAATAAATGTTCTCTAAAAAATAATTAAATTTTTCATTTAAAATTTTGCTCTTTACTTTTCAGCGTGAAGNAGCTGATAATAAATGTTCTCTAAAAAATAATTAAATTTTTCATTTAAAATTTTGCTCTTTACTTTTCAGCGTGAAGTACTTTCACGATTTAGCAAAAAGTTATTCTGCAATACCTACTAATTAATTAGTGAATGTCGGTAACAGCCGATGGTTCAATCAATTGAAGTGCGAAATGCAACGCAAGTAATTAAAAATAATAACATTTTTATCAGAAAAGCATGTAGAAGGATCTCTTTTTTTNAGTGCGAAATGCAACGCAAGTAATTAAAAATAATAACATTTTTATCAGAAAAGCATGTAGAAGGATCTCTTTTTTTCCATTAGTATCGTTTAAAGTGTAGCAAATAAATGCTTCGTTGAATCGAAACCTTCGTGCTAACGAAACAAAATAATACGAAACTGATTTACTTCAACCTTTTAATGAACTGTTGCACAACATCTCGGAGAATAAGCAAAATTATAGCGATCTGTTAGAAACCAGTAAGAATTCAAGACTATACACTTTATTGTGGAAAATGTTGTTGGTGGCTGCTGATACGATACGAACTTTNAAACCAGTAAGAATTCAAGACTATACACTTTATTGTGGAAAATGTTGTTGGTGGCTGCTGATACGATACGAACTTTATTATTTGCTACTGATTTTGAGACAAGGGAATCACCACTTAAGGACTCCATCCAACAAATAATTATTAGTTGGGGCTGTAAAATTTACGGATTCGATTACTTATCAGCTATTTTTCACTTAAGCCATGCTAACTGACTGCTGCGGCAGAAATAAGCCAGTTTTGCAATCGGTAAAAGAGCACGGAAAAACGTGTCTTTGATTTATAGCGATATTGTGATTTACTCTCAGTCATGCAGGGCACGTATAATTAACTGTAATTCGAGCGAGGTTTACATGTGTATGTTTATATAGCTTTTCCGCTATTGAAATCGCTTGATATCTCGCTCGTGTTTCCAATGATAAAAACTTGAAAGATAGAAGATTCTCGTATTTAAGAATAAAAATAATATTCTTCACATCAAGGACATGACGCAGTCGAGAAATGAGCGAACACGCGACAAAGCAGAGTAAAAAGTGACTTCCGGGTTAATTGCGGCGTGGCAGGCATTGCGTGATCGTAATTTCCGGGGAGCGAACACAGAGTTACAGGTCACAGCAGGAGAGCTAAGAGCTCGTTGTATCCAGGGGAAGCAGAGGGGGTGAAGCGGGCGTTGTTCCAGGCGACTGGGGAACGACTTACGAGCGTTTTCCAGCCCGGAAGCCGTCACGGGTATCTGGAACACGCTGCAGGTCGTGACACATCTAAACTTGCTTCTCAGGTGTTGTGTTCTCATGGGGTTGCAATTACTGCCGGCCACAGAAATCGCTGTGGCAGCTGACTCCTGGTTGATTGGACACTTTCAAAATCCGTTTATGCACGAATTTGAACCTAAGAGATGAACGGAAGTACTTGCAGCGAGGTAGGCAGTTAGTTAAGTATTTATGTACTGACTTCTTTTTGAGATTTTAGTGTTAAATTCTTAGATGTTAAACTTTGAGATACAGAAGCTTTTTTAATTTGTGGAAATATCGCTGTGTCTTTATATCGAAGTGTGTTACTGGTAATGAAGTTAAGGTTAAACAGTTTTAAGGGGCTTATTCTCTGTGAATACTCGTCGTTTAGTAAATATAAATGTTAGGGTACTTGCCTTCATGGAGATACCTTTTTTTTACGTCTGAGGCATAGATTCATCAGAGCAATAACAGCAACACTTTGCGTGCGTGTGTATAACGCATGACGTTCTCAGATTGCAGTGCAGATAGCAGCCGCTTTGCGACTTTGCGGGGTTCCGCTTTGTTGAATTAATTGGCACAACCACGTAACTTTTCAGTTAAAATATGCAACGGTTATTACTGTACTGATTTCTAGTCTTAAAAGAAAATAACTTGAACGTGCATCGGGAACTTTTTATGCGTGTGTTTACATTCCTTACCCACAATAAGTCCCCAATTTTTGTCCGACCCAGTGTGTTTCCTCAAGCCCCTTTACCTTTTAATTACTTTCAATGTGACGTCACCGAATAACATTATCTATTTCTATGAAAGCAGCTGTTTCCCCTTTCTCTTATTTTCAACTATAATACGGCAAATAACTAGACGTAAGGTGGAACTAAGTGCAGCGGTAATACATAAATTTTAACTTTATAAAGGTTGTGAGAATATTATAATACGAAACAGGCGACACGTCCTTCAGTTACTTTAGTATTTTATTTTTAAATACTTAACTATTTATTTTTACATATAGCGGAGGAAAAAATACCGCCAGGAGGTGGTGTGCAAAACACTAAGTTATTAAAGGAAATGCGTGGTGCATAGAGGAAAACCCCGAAAAAACTTTTTTGCAAGGTTTTATGTGTATATCCCAAAATGTTCTTTAAAAAGTTTACACACGACCAACAGGGTCATCATAAAAAATTTAACACGTGTATAAATCTTGAAAAGGTTTAAACTTATATTTTTGAAAACGTTTCAATAATTATTCGAAAACCGCAACAAAACTATTTTAAAACACAAATTAATTTTAAAGTTGCACATTTTTCAAATTTAGATGACTTTTCCTCTCTCTATCTCGTTCCGTACTTCACCCCTCCCCCGTGATTATTTAATAAGGAGGATAACTACCACCAAAATGTTTGCCCACAGGGTTCGTGCTGTCTGACTTCATTATTCCCAAAAATGTCTGTTTATACAACATTTCCGGGTTATCGAAGTACATTTTTCTTCCATGCCTTCTCATTGGTCGAAAGTCGTCTGCTGGAAAGGGTGTGGGTGTGGTGTGGGAGGGGTGTGGTAGGTGGCGACCGCCACACCTCACTCGTACTGGTCTTCGAATGACCAGTTATCCAGCCGGACGCGACGCCCGAAGCTCCGATCACGTGACCTATTCTCCGACATCACCAGATATGGTAATTCGGTGTACACGCATGACGGTTGATTTAAATTTTCACGTAATATAGGGGCCATGTAACAACCCGCCACAAAACAAATATGTTTAAGCAATACGCACGTTTTCACGACACAAGATCACGGTACCAGCTGGTTGACTAGTTGCGACACGAGTTTCGAAGCAAACTGAGAGAGCTTTCATATGTTCATATCCCTTGTTTACTTTTATGAAGGAATAATCCAAGTTCACGAAATACAAATCGACCCATTACTATAAAAACTAGCAACTCGTGGCAAAACTGTCAGTTTGTTTGGTTGGAATAGCGTGCTCAGCTGACAAAGTCGTATGTTTCGATGGCAACAAAATGACAAACTTTTACCTACTACCATTATGTTTCTTTGAAAAAAAAAACACATTTTCTTCTTAACACATTTATTGCTATAATCCATTCAACATCCAAAAAAAACCGTTCGCTCACTTGTGACTTCTCAGTGTGTAAGTTTGTGAACGTACTCACCTCTGGTGTGAGCATATTTTATTTAATTGACCGTGGATAATTTCGACTGCGTGTATTTTTAGTATCATAGGAAACTATATTGATGACAGGTATGTTTTTACTCCACGAGTGCATTAGAAGTAACTAGTTATTGTCATAGCTTTGGAGGCGGTCAGTAAATATAATCTCGGAATGCGTGTTCGCTCGACCGCATTTTCCACTTCACCTCATTTCTTTCTGTACACACTGTTACGTTTGCCCAGTAAAAGCAATGCGCCTTCCATCGCTGGACCATGCAACCAACGCAGCAGCAGTGAGTAACGGGCGGCCAGGCGCTCAGGGACTCTTTCCAGTTCCCCATGGGAGAAGTTTAACCTCACTTCCTTCATCCCTTCTTCGTCCCGCGATTTCCCATATTATTATTTTATGAGCTACTCCCGTACAGAAGTAAATGTTCCGCACTCAAAGCTTATTTATTTTCTTTTTTTTCTTAGCTCAAGAGGGTTTCAATAATCTGTAAACAATATAAACTACACTATCGCACGGAAAGACTTTTTAACATTTTATTTTAAGTAAAAGTTATAATTCTCAACGATAGCAGTTAGTATCAGAAATCATTAAAAATTCTAATGCTACAATTATTATGATACATACTTCATTTCAATAAATACGTGAATAGTGTGCGTCCATATTGCAATGTGTCAAGTACTCCCATAAATAAGTTATAAATAATGTTAACCTATTTTCGCAGACAGTACTAATATTGGTTTATTGTAATATAAATATATATATAACTGATATTATTTTAATATTCCGAAAGCATGCAAAGTCATGTGTGTTCCGTATGGGTTTCGATCCCTCTACCCGTGAAACCATCTACAGCAACCTAGCAAAAAATTACCAAAGACAAAAATCTGGTTTATGTCTACAACTCTAGTTTGAAATACGAACACAGGAACTTGTTTATAAACAAACGGGAAGTCATAAATGGCGCTATTCATGAAAATTGCTTAAATTATTATTTCCGTTATCAAAAAATAGCGCCGACCTCCCGTGGCGCTGTCGGTTGCACCGCCAGTCTGCGGTGCGGGAAGTCCCGAGTTCAAATCCTAGGTAAGGCATGGGTGTTAGTTTAAGTTGAGCGATAAATTAGTTTTTAAGCCATCCCCTGATAAGTCTTCAAGAATAACACCGGGGGACGATAATAAGCCATTTCCAATCAATTCCAATAAATCGAAAAATAGGAAAATAATGATGGCATGTATGCCAAACTATATGGACCAAATTTATTGTATTCCTCCACTCCAAGTCGTTTTCGATTTTCCCTCAGTACGTATCATTAACATATTCAGATCAATCTTACGCCAAGATTCCTCAAATCCACGTACACGGAACACTTTGAAAGTTGTTTATGTGTCCCACCCTTGCTTCATATCAGCGTCAGTTTTTACCTACTTCCACAGATAACAGTAATGTAAATACGAATGCAAATTATTTTAAGAGATTTTCTGACAATAAAAAAAGGAAATAAATCTTAGTATAATTTCCTTGTATAAAATGTTCCCACAATTCTGTAATATAAAATTTTATCACTTTCGTTTTTCAAAATAGTAAAAGTAAAAATTAAATTTAAAAAAAAAATTAACTGTTTTTATGGATTTGGCGATTTTCAACTAGATTCATATGAATAAGCGTTCAGTTATTTCATTCGGCATCGAGTAGCGTAAATTCAGTTATTACTCACGTAAATGCATATTATTCTGTAGCTATCCACTACTGCATTGTTGCTCAACTAAGTCCCGAATTAATTTCGAGCTCAAATGTTGCAAACGTTTAATTTTATTATGTGCGATTTATCTTGTGTTGAGCGTGCTTCCCGCAACAAAGTGAACAACTTCCGGCGTATTAGTTACTCCAAAACTCCATGCTCCATGCTCTGTCACTGAAAACAAAATTCACGTGGATTTAGATTCATTATTGCGTTGATGTTTATCAGAATCTTGAACTTTATATCACTTCAATACTAATTATCGTGAATTAAATTGATAAAATTTTATAAAAACTGAAATGAACAACATAGATTGTGATACCTGTTGCATATGAAAGAATATTTCATTGGGTGAATATCACCTCGATATTCCATTGGATGATAGCCAGACAGTAACAAACTTTATTCAGTGGAGTAACACTTCATTCTTAAATGGGATATACATAAACTTCAACAAATCAGATATTTTACAAGAAAGACACTCAAAAACACCGGGCACTGATTCCTTGGTGTGTACAGTGTCAACAATAAATATCCTTCATGTACAACATGTCCTCGATCATGGGGACAGAGATTGAACAGGCTAGTACTTTCATTCCCACATTAATTTATAATTCCTAGTGTTGAAAATTAAAAAAAAAATTGTTTCATTCTGCGTTTAAGCTGGCAAAGTACTTGTTTCGTTATGAGGACCAATAAACTGTGGNTTAAAAAAAAAATTGTTTCATTCTGCGTTTAAGCTGGCAAAGTACTTGTTTCGTTATGAGGACCAATAAACTGTGGGTTTTGTGTTCTGTGATCAGTGACATGAACCCGCCGTAACGTAGAGTAGTAACAAGGTTTACGACTCAGTTACTCGCAGGGAAGATAATTGGGTACCGAGCCTTGTGATGTACAGCACCGGTCAAATACAATCTTCCTGTGCAACATGTAGGGTATCGTCTTCAATGGGCATGTAAGGGTTAAGACGCNCAGCACCGGTCAAATACAATCTTCCTGTGCAACATGTAGGGTATCGTCTTCAATGGGCATGTAAGGGTTAAGACGCTCCGTTGATAGCAGGAAAATCACAGGCCTTCTCCATGATATTCGTGACACAATCACCTCTGGCCTTGCAGTGGATTCACATATCTTTAGCCTAAGTGACTTTCTTTCCTTTAGGCACAATCACTTACCTTACATGTTTATGTTCAGCGAGTAGGTCAAGAGGCGAGAACATTAAATTTTGTTTCCATTTTAAGCAGTGAAACCTGCCAGGATCTCAGTGAGCTTAATGAGAAATCATGAAAGGTTCGTAATAAAAAAAAGTTAAGTACAGCAGAATTTGCCCGGAATTCGAATAGAAACTCGCATAGGTATAAAAACAATCCCAGAGTAGTCGACGGGAATTAAATTCATGGCCCTACGTACTTAAGTCTTGACACGCTACCGTCTGCGCAAGAGGAAAGAAGCAAGTCTTGCAAGCCAATAAGCATTGTCATTTATTTCTCTAAAGACAGCTCGAAACTTTATATATATATATATATATATATATATAGCACAAACAAAGTAGGCGAAAGTAAACAACCTCTGCTAAAAGTAGCTTGTATACAAAAGCAAATCTTAGGTATATTTTTTTATACTTTATCTTTTTTATATGGGCATAACATATGGATTATGAGAATTCCATGTCATTTATGAACTAATTTATATCAATGATAGTTAATATGTAAGGGAATATTTGAAATGAATTACAGGAAAGGGCCCCTGTTAGCCACGTCACGTACATAAGCATAAACACTACCTGGCACATAACCAGTCCAGTTCGGAAAAATCATTAGAAGTAGTTCTGTGTTTCATCATATATTAAAGTGCGTACTGTTTCAACTACTGGCCAGTGAATTTACTTTCTTCTTACGCAGACTAAGAGTATGATAATTCTAAGAATTTTTAAATGTCACTCAGGAGACGTGCATGTTAACTTATAACATGGTTCACAATAATGTTGTTACGTGGGGCTGTGGGCGAATACACAATATGAGAAAAAAAATGGAGAAAATAAGTACTGATTTCGAAGGTGCTCGAATCACTGGGAATAAACTATATTCACAACTGGATTTAAATGCCCTGAAGTAACTACAAAAATGTGACCTGGCTGTTGACGAAATAATACAGTGACAACTTCATCGAAGGAACGAAATAATGGATCGCATACATCCTCCACAAAATTCAGATTGGAATCTACTGACAAAATGTAACACGGAGAACACGTTTCGAAGTGGAAGAACGCGAAGGAAACAAAGCGCGGAAAGAGAACAAGTGATTAGAGCAACAGAGAAAGATGAAAGCGTTCCTCAGCTGTGCCGTTAACCCCCTCCCCATTTCTATTATCCATCCGTAAAAAAACAACAAGCAATAAAGGCGAGCGTTTCCGTGTTTATTTGAAGAGATTCCACTGCCGTTGTTTTACAGGACAGAATTAATGCAAGAGTTAGCAATTCTCTAATATGTATTTAATGTCACTGACGTTCAGAACAAATTGATGTTCATCTTCTGTAGTGATTTTTCTTACGTAAACGAAAACACTTCATCCAAGTAAATGTTTACAAAATAAATTTCCAAGCTCATATAAATCATAACACTTACAACGCCATGACAGAGTTTAACTAGAAATCAATTGGAAAGGAAATAATGCTACGCAACTGGAAACAAAATTCGCATTGGCGTAGTTTCATTATTCCGTTTATGCGTGTCAGTATCTTGAACTTTATATCACGTTAACACTTTGTGAACAGAAATANCGTAGTTTCATTATTCCGTTTATGCGTGTCAGTATCTTGAACTTTATATCACGTTAACACTTTGTGAACAGAAATAATAACATTTTGCAACAACTTAAATGAACATCATAGGTCGTGTTACCTGTTACATATGAAAATATATATCATTGGGGGAATATCACTTCGGTATTCCTTTGGACGATAGCCTTGACAGTAACAAACTTTATTCAGTGGAGTGAGTGTGTCAAATGTGGTGAAGAGATTTTTGAGGCATTTAACAGCGAGGTCCTCAGAGCAGATTAGGATGAAGGGAGGTGAGCATGGAGCAGCGCCGAAATGCAAGGGCGGGGGAAACTGGATATCCCTGAGAAAACCCACCAGTCAGCGGCAANTGAGCATGGAGCAGCGCCGAAATGCAAGGGCGGGGGAAACTGGATATCCCTGAGAAAACCCACCAGTCAGCGGCAACGTCCGACACGATTCCCACGAGCGAAAATCTGGGAGCGACCCCACTGATGGTCGTACCCAGTTCGCCTTGGTGGAAGATTAGCGCTCTAGCCGCTGCACCACTATGGTCCTACTAAATTGAGTTGCATACCAATAGGAGACGGTAGGTTGGAAAGCAAGCACCATCAGAAATGGTGTTCGTATAGTGCTGCATATAAGTGACACAATTCTAGCTTTTATTGTGTCAGTAAAAGTGTACGGAGTGCCAAGTGTTAACCTGTGAATATACACTTCACATAACCTTCAATGGATAACGCAGGAATATACTTTATTTTATCAAATAACGAGACTCCTCCGAAAATGTTAATTTTCTCACAGTACACACTCATTTGAAGTAAGAGTANTTTATTTTATCAAATAACGAGACTCCTCCGAAAATGTTAATTTTCTCACAGTACACACTCATTTGAAGTAAGAGTAATTTTAAAACAGTAATATGAGCCTACATGTAAGGTGCAAATGCATAAATACACTTCATTTTGCAATCTTTTTTATTTCTGATTTGAACTTGACAGTTTCAGGACTGAAAGTGTGTCGGCTAGTAACCACAGTTTGCTTAATATTAATGTGAATAGCATATTTATTTTGAAATAAAATACTGTATTTACTGATTAACAATGGTAGATATTGATCAACACTATTCCTTTTTCAATGCTGAAGACATTTGTGTTTAGAATATCGTGTTCAGTAGTGCAGTGCGTTTTATAAGCAGAATTTACATGCACCTCTTAAAAGAAATAACATTTTTTTTTTATCAAATCATACATCGGTAAATAAATATGTTAAAAAATTTAGCAAAAAAGAAATTTACTCTCTACATGTATATTGAGTTTTTCATTCCTGGTAACAATGTTTCGTCAATGCGTTTTTTAATGACCAAGAAAAAGCTTTTATAGTTAAGATTTAATATTGGTGAAATTATGTTTAATATAGATAAGTTATAACACTGCATTTGCTGAAATCCTACTAACGAACTTGGTATGAGATTTACCTTTATTCTTGATAAAAATATTGCAGTTATTTGCTGTGAAAAAACATTCAATTATATAACAGCGAGACAATTAAAAATATAAAAGTCACATATTTATTTATTTTTGGTCAACACCTTAAAAGTTGTGTGCAGCCACAGTTAACAGAATGCATCCAATTTGTATTGTTTTACAAAAACTCAGAATGTTTAACAGAAGCCAATTTTTTTCACTCAAACTAGAATGATTAGATATATTTGCACTAAAGCTGCACAATGGTATGATCAGTAGTGCAGGTTGTTTTATTACATTAAATTAATTTTATTACAGAAAGATAATCCAGTAAAGATAATAAGCTAAAGACCACCATACAGGTTGTCCCAGAACGCGCGCATAAGAACCACACCACGCGAATCCTGAGCAGAATTGGTGACGAAAATGTTTGTGACAAAATGTCCTACGATGACTTTTTCGTGCACAATGTGGAAACACAGCACGGAGTTAGCCCCCTCAGTTAGGACTGGGCGGGCTTTGAACCCGCGCCCATACAATGATGGCCAGGCCAGTGGTAGTGCGATATCAGTGGAGCGCAAGAGGGGACTAATTCCATACTGTGTCGCCACACTGAACGAAAGATGTCATCGTACGACAGTGGGCCACTAACATTTTCGTCTCCATTTTCGCTTCTGGGACATTCTATATATGTTTAATATGTCGACTTTTTGGAAATTACAAAGTTTTATCCTCTTATAATTACAATATTAAGACTCTAAAGTAATAATAATTTATAAAACACATAGAAACGACTCTACAATAATAAACCAAGAATAATTGTATATTACTAAAATAAACACATATTTAACGACTCAAAGTTAGTAAAGTAAATTTGTTGCCAACAAATGTCCCCGATTTTACACAGCAGATTAATGTTTGGCACGGTAATAAAATGTTTTCATGCCTCCCGGAAAATTTTTTCCTTTAGGCTAATACACTTACTGGCACGAAAGGAACAAGATAAACATTTCCCCCTAGGCGTCACGTGCCGACTTATTTTCCGCCATTCGGCTGCACGGTAATCGATTCAGCGAGCATCGATGTACGTAACGAGCCGTGTTGCGTTATTTGATCATCACGGTGATCCGATTACAATTCCGACTAGGTATCGATTACCTCCGGAGGAACTCTGATTGGATCGCCCGATGTCACGCGGAAAAAAAGGCAAGATTAATCCATGGCAAAGTTCTGCTGTCAGTGTCCGAACATGATATCTCGTCGAAAATAAGTAGCGGTCAGGTATATTCAGCACGTGAAAGAGAAACAGGCGGAGAGAGGAATGTGCGATAATGTCAACATTCACGTGTGTATCAAATTTTCCGACGATATAAACACCGCTCCGAATTCAAACGTATCCTCCGAGGAAATATGTAGTGCCGTATACTTTTCAGTTATGGAGACGCAAATTTTTATCATATTCCCGAAAGCGCCCACAAAAATATAATTTTTTTTATTAAGTTTCCTACAGAGTTCTAGGTATTAAAAAATAGTTTGTAAATAATTAATTTGGATGTACTTAGAATTATTTTTTTCTGAGAAAGTGCCACTAAAAATTGTTTGCCACTGAGTTGGGAAGCGCCATTTATCTTTGCATGCATTCGCATGCCATATCATTTGATATGCAAATATACTTAAATTTCAGATTCAGGTTCCAATGACTAGGGCTTTTTTTAACGTTTCCTAGAGAACGATTACTTTAAACAAATACTCCTTTATAAAAGAAAAATTTGAAAAAAAAAAAAATATTTTCCTTCAGCTGTTTATGTGAAGCCACTCTCGCTCCTAACATTTTTAACTTATTAACATATATGTGCAAACTTGGTACATGCATTCCTGAAGTTTTATTTTATCTGCCTGCTACTTTTCGCTGTGCTGTTTTTGGCGGACAAGTTCTTACGAATGGCTCTTCGAGTGATTACGGCAAAAACTATAGCTAGAGTTCGGCATGAGATGTAAGTAATGTTTCCAGCCACTCCATCGGGCAAATATACTGCTCGTAGGCTCTGCCAGATATGTATTATAACTGCCATAATTTATATAGCGCGTTGTCAGGCGAAAACAACACACACAGAGTTATTCATTTTTTTTTTATATTATCTTATTGACTTTCATAACACCGTTATTTGTAGGTTTCCTAAATACCTTCTGCGATTGCAGGAAATAACTAAATGTTAAAACAAGTACCTCAGACGTAAGCCGTTGCAGCTCTATATTGCAACAGAAATGTTTCATTTAAGTATCACTTGCTGATTTGCGTCATGTGCGTCAGAAGTGGAGAAAAATTATTTTGCTTATATCAAAGGAGTATTGTATTATTATCGTGTAGTTCAATATAAGTTAAATTTTTTCTGTGCCGGATGTTCCAAATTATCGTTTACGCCTTTCTAACAGTAAAAACTGAGATACTATTAAAGCGAACGTGATTGGACTGTTTTTATTTGACGCTTTAATGCCAACGTCGGGTGTGTGCGAATGCCAATAACAGTTACAAATGTTCAAAGTGTCCGCCATCGGCAGTAAAACGCCGTCAGCAACACAGTAAAGCAGAACGATAAGCAGTAGCTACGTCTCTCATGGCATGCTGTCGGTGACTCTGTGGAGTACAGGAGGTTCTTCAGAGTTGCACACAGACAAAAATCTAGCGGCGTTAAATCTGGAGATTTAACTTCCCATCATGCGTTACGTCTACTAGCGACCGTAGGTCTGGATGGTAACGGGCGATGTATCGTTCTACTGGAACAAAAAATGGTCGTAACTCGGGTAGAGTTGGTGAACAGCGGGAAAAGTGTTTTCCTGCAACATGGGTCTAGTAACTTTCACCTGTCACAGATCCGTCAGAGAAGAATGGCCCCACAAGTATTTTAGCAGACATGCCGCACCACACTGAAAAGATACAGCATTGACGCTGTAGTCTAAAATTATGTTTTAACGAAGAACAAATATCGTACACAGAGGGCAAAAATACTGCGATTTTTGCCTGCTTTGACATATTTTAATTTCTAAATTTGTGTTTCATTAACCAAGTTTCCAACCAGGCGACAAAGTATAGACCTTCATATTTGTTCTGAAAAAAGATCACTGAAATGTTCAATAGTTATTACGTAATAATAATAGCCACAACTGCCTGCAATAAGACCCCAATGGACACTACGGAGGCATCTTAACCCAGGAAGATTAACCGCTATGCTCTACCACATTGTGGGGATGTTCTTCGTCCCAGTAAACATAAGTGTCGCAGTTGGCATTTCCATTAAATCTAAAGGTTGCCTCATTTGACCAAAAAATCACGACAGGAAAATGTTCGTGGTCGTTACACATATTCTCAGGCCACTCGCAAAATTAAAAACGCCTATCTGGGTCGTATTCATTCATAACGTGAAGTAGCATAGGATTTTATGGCCTCCAAATTTATTTGCCGTTAAATGTGGGACACTTGATTTACTGACATCTGACTCACACGCAGCTTGCCGTGCGGACATAGACTTCATGTGGGAACGTGTGAATATGTGCGACACACACCCCACACTTCTTTCGTCCGTTGCTGTTCTCTTCCTGCCGCGCCGTCCTTTCTTCGCATCACACACAGTTCCGTCACTCTCGAACTTGTCGCGTAATCGTGTCGTCGTTACACGCGACGGCGGTGCAGTATCGAATTCTGCCCTCCTTCGCTCCTGAACCGCAATCATTGCCATTAACATTTTTAAAATCCACTTACGTCGCTCGAAAGAAAACCTTGTCAGCTACGTCATTTCCTCTACAATTGCAGCTCTGCCGCTCTTGGCAGCAAACGGAACTGGGCAGAATGGTTTCATGCGCTCGCACACGCTCAACGTTTTATTATGGCGTAAAATGCACGCAGTCCCATCAAAGTGTCTTTAATAGTTTCTCAGTTATTCCTGTTCGAGAGATGTAAACATTAATTTGGGACATCCTATATTTACTTGAGATACCGTTTTATCATATTATCTACCCTTGCAGTTGTACTAATATACAAACAACATGTACAAACGAACTATAAAGATTGTATCAAATTTGTGTGTGTATATATATATATATATATATATATATATATGATATTAATCAAATAATATTTTTGTGTGTGTCGGAGGTAAAGGGCAATATGTCACGAATATGGAACTTTACACGAATGATATTTGCCATGATAACATGATGTCACATAGTGCCCTTTCCTACAGGAAAAATCGCTTATTATTCCGTGTAGGAGATAGTGCTTTGAACCTCAGAAAAGGGCGAATAAAATACAATAAAACAATGTTAAACTCTCACACACACACACATCCAAGCAGAGGTCTGTTTTTTGTGGGTTGCAATTATCCATACATCGAGTACTAAACTCCATATGTATAAAACAGAGGTAAATAAAAAAACCTTATTATGCTCCTCCCATTTTATATTATCACTTTTCAAAGGACAACAATGATTGACGCTTTCTTCATTACAGTGGTCAACAATCAAATGTATGCTTTAACGTCTCGTCGACGGCGAGGTGAGTTGTGACGTAACAAGTTGCAGCGAAAAATAAGAAGCGGAGAAGAAATCGCAAACGGGCGCGCTCACCAGGAGTGGTCTCGGGAAGCAATGTAAAAGCTAAAACTGGATGGTCTGACCGGGAATCGAACCCGGGTCCTCCCGAGTGCAAGTCCGAAGCCTAACCACTGTTCACGTCTGACCGGCTCGAATTGCCGATTCAAACTTTCCGGTGCCTACCGAGTGAGGGTGGGCGATGATACGGGGGAAGAGACGCGGATGTAATTCGAGCTCTTCATCACTCCAAGCCCCCTCCCCAGCGACACCATTCCACAGTCCGCTCGCTCCATCGCCAGCCCCATACAGTAGAATAATTGCCTCGTTGCATCCCTCTGGCCGCCATCAACAGAGCAGTTTTATCAGCGTCGGGACGAGCTGCCGGATTCGATGACGTGTGGGGGCTGTGATCCCTCCAGATTGAGGGCTGGCGAAGCTGGCCGGGAATATTCCCCATGCACTACGCGCAGGATGGAGTTGGGGGGAGAAGCGTATAATCCATCCGGCTCTGCTGATGAAGCCGCTTATATCCGCGGTCAGTAACACCACACCCGTCAACCACCCTTCTCCCTCTCCATCCTCCCTTCCCCCTCTTCATCATCCCTTCAACTACCATCCATCTAAAACTCGACGGGTGCCAAGCACCAACCCTTTTTATCCACCACGGCGTTACAAACAGAGGCGACGCGGTGGCACAGTGGTCAGACCACTCGGCTCCCTCCAAGGCGAACCTGGTTTGATTCCTGGCGGGGTCGCTCTCCGGATTTTCGAACGGGCTTAACTAACAGTGGAGGACGTTACCGCTGGTCCACGGGTTTTTTTTCAAAGGTCTCCCATTTCCACCGCCCTGGTATTCCAGTTCTGCTCCATACTCAACTCGCCTCCCCCTCTTCGGCTCTCAAAATCTCGTTGTAAGAAGCAGTTAAACTTCTCCACTTTTTTTCATTAATCTCGAAAGATCGTGATACAATCTGGTGTTTTTTGTCTTGTCTGCTATTTCCTTCTGTGACTAATCGCTTATCATGTTGATGAATATTTATTAAGGCTTCAAAGTTTCAGCACGATTTAAAAAGAAACGCTATGACAAAACCATAAATGTAAAGAAAGTACTTAAATTGCTTCAATTGCTTGAAGTCTGTATCCCTATCACATGATCTCACAAAATTTCCCATTGTCTAGTTATGGCATAAACTTCAATATACAAAAGTGTAATTCTTACATAACCGTATAATTTCCTGTAAAAACCTGCTACCACCACAATATTTTGCAGTCTTCTACATACTCAAGCTGCGGAATTTTGAAATAAGATGCTTCTTTCCTAGAAGATATTTAATTTTGTGATTTGATATCGTCGAATTTGAGTGTCCCTGATGATAGATGTTTACCACTGACTCAGAATCCAGGAGGGCGTTTCAGATTTAAGGCACTCCAGATACAAAAAGAAACTAACGCCCAAATTTAATGGCGTGTAGCCTGTTACCAAAGGGTAAACAAACGCAGAGGTAAATCAACTTTTTATACAAAAAATTGTTATATTTCAGTGCATTGCCAAAAATATCCTGAAATTTCTAATTGTCCATCAGATAGTGGATGTCGCTTCTTCTCCTGAGATTTAATCTCGGAAAAATTACATAATAAAATATCTTCCCCAATAACGTTCTGTTGGCCGAAGGTTATTTCCAGTAAGTCCGGTACATTGGATATAGAGGAAGCGAGAAAAGCACGTCACAACTTTGGAGAGTCATTTTTCACGTACAGGGGACGGATACTGTCACTGAAGCGTGGCTCTGTAAATGCTCCATTTCCTTGTTAGACCTCTCCTAGCGCAACTACAGTGTTTACGTCTTAACGCGGATATGCGGGGGGGGTTTTTTTTTTTGTGAGGACTGCATCCACGGTTATCGTCTTCAGTGTTTTGACTGTGTGGTGTCGTCTTCTGCCCACGTGATGACTAGGACGGTGTTCCACACAAAAACCACCCAGTCCACGCCATTAACAGGACCGGATTTCCCATTAGGCCGACTAGGTATCGGCCTAGAGCGGCATGTTTAATGGGGCGGTATAGCGTAACAAAAAAAAAAAAAACCAATATTTTGTTTAGTTTGCTTTGTTTATAGTTGTGTGCTGGAATAAAATTAATAACAATTCTGGGATAAACCCAAGCAAAGTGCCTCGTAAATGTTTGAGAGTCAGTTTTTTAAGTCCTTGCTGCCTCCATACCCGCCAGTGCCGGCTTCCGGTGTCTTTATCAGGGGAGAGAAATTCGCTTCGACGGAATAAGCAATTTTTTTTTTTGTAGATCTTCGCAGTGTTTCTTGTTATTAGTTTTCGCTGCGCTATTCGCTGACAAATGATGGTAGTTTGTTTTCAGTTATATCGACTGCTTCATAAGTGAATATTTCGGAGATGGTGATTCATAATTTAAATGTTTTAGTGATACCGCAAGTGACAAGCACGATCGCGACGTGGTGTGAGAGTTTTCTGCGTGTGAACAAATATGGTCACTGTGGACTGTCAAATAATATAGGACGGGAAAATTTAAAATAAAAGAAAAAAGTAAACAGCATGGGGGAGAGAGTATTATGGGAAATCCGGCCCTGGCCATTAAACTTAGGAGTTATCGAAGCTCACAGTTATTGTACATACGTGAACGTAGATATTTCTATCATTCCTACGGCCTTGACTTCTACATGGCTTGAAGGGCCAGTACTTTTAGAGTGAGACGAATGCCGTAAAACATTCCATGGATAATTTAGTCTACATTGGTAACCCCGTTAAAGATGTTTACATCAATTACAAAAAGAGATGCCAATCATACGAGCTGAAAAAGTTAGTTATGCACAGGCGACAACGTGCTGCTTCTGTAACATCGCATTCACGGTCTACAACTACAAGGTTAAAGACTACAACCATGTCACAGAATATTTCCTTTATTTTTAATTATTTTAGTTCCCATAGATTTTCACCTGAATCAATAGAGATCCTGGTCTTAAGAACGTTGTCTTTAATCCTACATAAAAAAAACCCAATATATTAAAATACCTTAATTTACTATACACACATAAGTGCAAAACAATAATTTTCAAGTGTTTAATATTCAGTCACAGAATTAAATGCAGTTCTTTTTAAAATTTCTGCAACAATTTTTTTTTTTTTTTGTTAACAGTGTTTCCTTCATACAATTTCTTCAATGTCCATATAGTAACTTTTCGTAACGATTTATACCAGAATAATTAACACCTTTCTTGTAGAAAGTCAAGTTATTTTTATTTCTTGAAACATAATGAGATATTGTAATATTTTAAAACCCTGTTCCAATTTTTTTTTACCTATATAAGTACAGAATAAATATAAAATCCTGGTAAAGCTAAAATATTATCTGCAATGAATAACTCTTTACAATAATTTATATTTTTCCTACGGCAAATAAGTCTTATTTCATTTATTAAGTTAATTTTTTTTTATTAACTACTGAATTGCATAAAAACAATACACTATACTTGCTATATTATATGTACTATACGAGTTATACTTAAGTATACCGAAATGAAACGTCTGCTCTTACTGCGAACTCCAACCACACACAAAAGTAAAATGGCGTCACTGCCCAGCTACATGTCAGAACGTCATTCGCCAATCAGCGCCAGGTAAAGTACTTGGCAGCCGGCAGTTAAGCCAACAGGAAGCCTTTCGCAGCATGCAGTAGCCAGTCACAGAAGATCAACTTCTAGAGCCCCGCGCAGCCAATCGGCGACTGGGCACGACAACACAAAAGGAACCGCCACGACATTCCACTTCTGTATAATTAACTGATATGTGACCACTTCTCCAGTCGGTACATCGGGGCCGTGTACACCAACTTCAAACCGCCGCATCGAATACAGCTTGGTCTTTGACGTGTGTTTCATCATCAGAGGGTTAAGTGCAACTCCAAGAAAATCTACATTATCCCGCGCACCCGTTACAACTACAACTTTCTCCAAACACCTCGGCATTCAAGATTTTCGATCCAGTCTGTGTTAGAAACATATTATAAAAATTCGGTACCCAAGCCCATATTACAAAACAATTTTTTTTTAATCTTGCTTCTAAAGTCTTAATATTGAGTGTCAAGATTTTTTTGATAGTATGAATCTTCCTGATAAAATCGCAAACATCTACAGTATTATAACTAAACGTTATTTTTAACGCAGATAATATTAGTGCAATTTATGCACGTACCGCGCGGGGCTTCTAAAGGTTCTCAAATTATCAAAATTATATTTGTGTTAAGTAATTCTATACACAGACAACAAAACATTTAAATATGGATTTTTTTTACGTCAATGGAAAAAATTTGGCAATGTAAAATCAACGAACGAAAAAAAAATCTCTCATATATGCAAAGTACACACCATGATACGGACGTGAGTGAAACACCTTGACACGCTATACGCAACAGAAGACGTAGATTGATTTGTCGAATAAATCTGTCAGTGCGCAAAACTCGGGAGTAATTTATAAATTACAGTAACCTGCGTTTGTCTATTTGCTGTTCGCACAGTGAGAAACATTAATCATCAGCTCGTTCTTTCTTTCCATCTTCAGCTGTTTATTATTCGCTCAGAGGCCTCCAGAGCCTCACGAATAAAATGCTACCAAATGAAAAAAAAAATGACAGTTTTCAATTTATTGTTACTTTAAACTTTTCTGAAGGACTCCTGAAGTTCTGCTATCAGCCTCTTCCGTCGCCCCATGCAAAAAAAAAACTTTAATCAAGTATAGAAAATTGCACCTAATTAACAACACATCAGTTTGATAAAATTTTGCCCGAGAACTATTTTCTTATGAGGCAATACCAACACACCTACACATTCTCTCTGTTTTATCCATCCTTATTATAAAATAAACATTATAATTTATGGGCGAATTAAAAGCAAAAGTTTAATTCAACCAAAACTAAAATACTTTAATTTTAACATAAGTATCAAGAGGTTGTAAATCATGACATATTTCTGTAAAAACCAAACCTGTAATACGTGGGAAGATTTTTCAAAGGTTTCATCGAATAAGTGCGAAGATACCGCGAATAAACTATACAGATGCGCACGTATTTGAATTCTGATCCCGCGTCTGATGAATTCGCGAAATTCACAGGCCTGTACCAATGTAGCAAGATCAACTGTTAACGAGAACACATATTTGAGGATACCGCATACCTGGAGCTATATTTACCTCACTTGAGGCCGCGGAGATTGGGAGCAATAAGGGCGACACTGCCACGCGCATCATGTGAGCTATCNATGAGCTATCGCCTCTACGATCGAAACTCTCAACTGGCGCGCAGTGTTCTCGTCGTTCTGCGTGTAGTTTTGCGACTTCAAACCGTGGCCTTGTCATTTTATTAGTGGGAAGTCTGTTGCACTGTTCAAATGCCAGGGCCCTTGGGTCTTTTTACAACTATCTGACGCGTGTATTTTGAGACACAGCGCTTTGAAAAGACAGTTTTTAGCTATGTTGTAGTACTCTGAAATTATGTTTTCAATGTACGTGACATCTTGAAAGCACTCAACATACCTCGTCCGAAACGTGCATTCTCATCGTAGATAAGCACATTCGATGCACGTTTGGTAGTTTCGTGAGAAAACGTGTATTACTGACACACTGCAATGCAGTTCATGCAGTTCATGCGCCAGATAGTAGGCGGGAGCCTGAACAAACATCATAACCATCAACTTCATCGCTAAACACTTTTATTGACAGGGAAATTAAAATATTGTAGCAGTCTAAACTTCCCAAAGCGCAACATATTCTAACGTTGATATTTTTCCTTATTGACTGTTAGTGTGTCTATCTGTCTTAATACATGTTTTATTGTGTGACTTAGCCAAATGAAACTGGGCCGATTAAAAGCTCGGTTTTTACAGCTGGCTCAGAATGTTCCAGGGCACGTTAAGTTTACGTCTATTCAGTTGCGTAAATAAAATGAAACGTTTAACTTTTAAGGTGCTCGTGCTAAACCAGTACGCAAAATTTTAGTGTAGGTGTGGCAAGTACAACTAACACATATGATGTACAGAGTTACCTAGAACTGCTTAATTTTTACTGTCTTGGGGCAGCGGTGGCGTAGTGGCCAGGGCGCTCGCCTCCCACCACGACGATCCGGGCTCGATCCCCGGCGGGCTCACTCCCGGATTTTCGCATGTGGGAATCGTGCTGGACGATGCCGCTTGCCAGCGGGTTTTCTCGGGGTACTCCCGCTTCCCCCGTCCTTGCATTCTTGCGCCGCTCCATTCTAGGATTTCATTTCTGTCATGCTCGTGGATGACGGTCACCTACGGGTCCCAGCTGGAAAGACCGTCACTCGGAGGGTGGTGCCTTGCCCTGGGTGCACTCCCCACACGCCATTATCATTATTATTATTTACTGTCTTGAGTGACTGAAAAACTTCCTTTGCTTATTTTCTGTACAATTTTTTTCGTTGTAGCGCGTGTTCTCTTTGCACAAGTTCCGCAAATTTTGCGAACTCCCCCGATGGATGGTTTCGTAACTATGAATCAGAGGACATAAGATCAACTGAAGAAAAGGAAATATTTCACCCAAAAGGCAGTAATTAACGAATAGACTATCGTGGTTGGAATATATAGGAATATACCAATACACTGCCCATTTATACATTTTGTACGCGATACTACTGCCATATGTATATTTGCATATTGCTATCCCATGACTTTTGTCTCCTCAGTGTATGTGTTTCAACCTAATGCCTGATTAATCCCTGACATTTTCTAGTGTGTGTGTACAGCCCTATACAACAGCTATCAAACCAACGATTATAGACGAAATGATTTTCTCCCATGGACGAAAAAGAAATAAATATTTTACCATGCCTTTTCGTTTGATCTAATTCCTGCCAAAAAAAAAAACCGATAACACACGTGGATACAAAACGCATAAGTATTGACGAAAAAGTAGTACTACAAATGGCTAAGTCTTCAACTTCAGCAAAGTTGCACTTCAAAATTTTTCGTCATATTATCAGTTTCGTTATAAAAAATTTGCTCAGGTTAAATCTGGTTGGATTAAGGACCCGCTCAAAGTTTGGGAAAATAATTTCTTCGATTTGCTTATTAATATTCTTAAAACATCCTTTTTTNTAATTTCTTCGATTTGCTTATTAATATTCTTAAAACATCCTTTTTTTAGTAATTTTATATTTGAGGTTTTATTGTTAATACTTTAGTTCAAAATATACAACATTAATATAAAAAAATATCGTTTGAATTTTTTACATTTCGCGAATTCACTCGGAACTGTGCGCATAACCTCTGTGCAATTTATAGGATAACTAAAATTTTCACAGATGCTCTATCTCTTACCAAAAATACTGCTGTACAAAAAATGGCTAGAGAGAGAAAG
>NQII01012802.1:0-24447 GCA_002778355.1 Clitarchus hookeri
ATAAACATATACATTTAACAAACAGCAGGCGAGCATGTTTATGTTTATGTAATGTGTTCACACGACACCAGTTATTAACGCCAGCAGTGTAATTCATGAGGCGCTGCATTAACGCGTTGCAAAAAAAAAAAACATGAATGCGCACAGAATGGTGGTTCTGGCTGCAATCGACTTTCGTCGCTGCAGCGGCGCAGTGCGTTAGACGCATCGCGGTCAACGTTGGCAAGCTTTCAAGTCTCTCCGTTTAAGGCCCGGCTTCACCCCTATTGCAGAGATTCTTCTTTTCGCGTCATGATTTCCGATTCATAGTAATTACTAATGTACGATTATAGGAAATGTACATTTTACGAGTTGTTTGATATTTTTGTGCGTAATTTTAATTGTGTGTTACCTGCTTGTGGTAAAAAGTCAGGAACACATGTACATATTTTATTAATAAATTCCTGCCTTCTCGCAAGCAAGGCAATAACACGCGGCGAAAATTAGATACAAAAGTTTTAAACAACTAGTAAATTGCAAATTTTCTATAATCAAACATTTCCAATGAAACTTCTGAAACTGAATTCATGACACGAAAATGAAGAATGTCTGCATAAT
The DNA here is from genome assembly GCA_002778355.1 of Clitarchus hookeri. Taxonomy (NCBI): domain Eukaryota; kingdom Metazoa; phylum Arthropoda; class Insecta; order Phasmatodea; family Phasmatidae; genus Clitarchus; species Clitarchus hookeri. Next base: position 598 of record NQII01012802.1, read on the forward strand.
ATGCGAAGCTGAGCCTTAAGGCTACCAAATAAAGACTTCAAGACTTCGCTGAAAAATGGAATGAATGGTATCCACACTGAGCTATACACGCAATAAGCATTTGAAAACAATGTGGTTCAACAAATCAGCGAAATTAGTTTTAACAAAAATAAATGCCTAACAGACATGAAGTGCGCTTTTTCATATACAGTAAAAAAAAACTCCTATCTGTTAACGTGCACTGCATTTATGTTTGTTTGTTTACTCTAATGTTACCGCTAAGTCAATTGCACACCAGGCTTTAGCAAGTTCATGGGCAAGCAATTTAAACAAGTGTTGAAAGTTAAAATTAGGGGAAAATTGGAATAAGTAGTGGATTCACACATGAGATGGAGGGGGGGGGGCAGCGAGAGCGCTGGTATAAAGTTGAGAGTTTAAAATGAAGCCGATTTAACACTACTTACTCGTCGATTTTCTTCCGGCTTCTCAGTCATATTTCCAACCTCCCAAGCCAGGCCTGTCAGCCCTTGGGTAACAGTAAATAACCCAAATATTTTTAACTCTGCACACGTAGAGCACAAACATTTAAGGTAAGTTTAAATTGCTCGTATTACATCTCCCTACAAGCGACGTAAACAATGCAACCGCAGCGCAAAAAATATTCAGACATGTGTTAATACATGGTGACAAAATCTCAATGAAGTGATAGGCCGCGGGGGCGTAGTGTTCAGACAACTCGCCTCCTCGCACCACGGCGAACCAAGTTCGAGCCCCGAGGGGGAAGGGACGCGAGTCAACCTTGGACGTGAGACAAGTGGTTTACGCCTCCGTTGGCCAACTAAGTATTTCTGCAAGAGAGGTGAAGCCGAGCCATACGTGGATTGGGAGAAGCGGCCATGTGCCAAGGCCGCCACGGTCACCCGACCTCGCGCGAGTCGATAACTTTCTGTGGGGCCGCATCAAGAGTTGTGTGTACTCGACGTCTGTGGAGAACATCGACGTTCTCGCAGAACGAACACAGGCGCCACGCAACGCGGTTCAAACCACTCACTCCTGGCATCTTCGAGAGGGTCCGTCAGGCAATGCATCGGTGTTGCAATGTCTGCAATGAAGCGGAGAGCCGCCATTTTGAGCACTTTTTTTCAGGTTAGCGTATGAAAATGTGTAACAGGCAGTCAATAAAGTACTGCAACCTACAAACGTCTACCTACTTATTATTACCACCGCCACTAAAGTACTACATCAAATACCACTGTTCCATGGGAGGTAGGCAGCTACTGCCTATTTCGTGCTACGGTAACTGCCAACCTGCCAGACGTTATAACGTGTTGTTCAAAGACTAGACGTCTTTGTACAACACGTGATAACGTCTAAAATACTTATTATGGCCTAAAGTAAATCCTAAGGTCTCAGAAGAGTGTGTCTGGATGATGTGTAACGAAACAAATATCTGTAAACACAACACCTGTTTGTCGCAGTTATAAAATTATTTAATGGAAATAATTACAGCTACTGCCTTTTTTCGACTCAATCTCCACGACGCTGCAGCATATTTCGTTTAAAAGATGGATTATTAACCTGCACGTCACAAATAACTTCACACATTATCCAGTATTTGTAATAAACTACTGCTTCAGGTCCAATATCAAAGATACGTACAGTCCTTAGGATTTATTTTATACCACAGGTCATATGTATGTATGTTTTCACCTCCTTTTTTCGTGATTAACCTGCAGACAAAGTTTGTCGGTATAATTTATATATATATAATTATATTATGTAATGTATATATTATGTAATGTATATTATATAATGTATAAATTATATAATGTATATATAATATATTATATAATGTATATATTACATATAATATATAAATTATATAATATATCCCGTATAACGTACCTATAGCATCGAAGTAAGTTTATTATTTCATGCTTCCTAGAGTAAGAATTGCCACAATAAAATATTTACATTAAAAACAATGCCATAATATTATTTGGCGGACGCATGAAAACTAATAATACGAAACATAGTTTTTACACGGGAGCGAATCCGGTGAGAAAAAATGATGGGGAACAAGTATAGTGTATGTTATTAGTAAATTGGACCTAGAGACAACAGTGTCGACGTATTCCTACGCCCTATCACTGGGGGCTAGCATCAAATGCTGGCGCCTCACGTCGCAGAGCAGAATCAATACCTTCTTCCAAACTTCAGCATTTGGCAGGTATCAATATATTATTTATGCATTTTTTTTTTGTTTGCTTTTAATCAAAGCAACAATGTATCTATCAAAATTATTAAAGGCATTTTGCTAACTTATGTTATCGTAATTTCACACGGTCTTACTGTCGTGGATGCTGAACATATATTTTAAGAAATTATAATGTTTTAAAATGTTTTTTGTATTACGATTATTTGTCTGTACTCAATAAATTCCTGCAAGTATTTATTTACGTGGAAGAGCCAGTAAATATGTAAAACTTGCTACAAGAGCATTGGAAAATATTTTTGTTTCACACACTGAAGANATTTTTGTTTCACACACACTGAAGAGAACAAAAAAACTGGTATAGGCGTGCGTATGCAAACAACAGAGGTATGGAACCAATCAGAGTAACGCGATGCGGTCGGCAGCTAGATCGGTAACTGCTGCTACAATGGCAGGTTATCAAGATTTAAGTGAGTTTGAACGCGGTGTTATAGTCGGCGCACGAGAGATGGGACATAGCATCTCCGAGGTAGCGATAACATATGGAGAGCCGTGTGATGCAGTGCAGGAAGAAACGACTTCATTAAGAAGCTGATGAAGATGACCTTCCGCCCGAGTTTCGAATTTCGCCTGAGCTATGACGTACTTCATGTTGACGCCATGATATTTACTTACATCTTTGGCATCTCGAGGAAACTTGCCGTTCTTCAGCGAAGTGGTGGTTACACGGGCGATCCTAGCACGGAAATGTAATTCGCACTTCGCCCTTATGTCAACTTAACAGTTTGCACTGCGCACTGTTACGGAGGATGGTGGTGCCAGTTCTAAAGGTGCGACGTTGCTTTATTGAATAAATAAAGTACGTGTTGGACCCGGTGTTTAACGTAATCTTCATTGCCTGCCTAGGTTATCTACGAAATAGGACGTGAATCACCACAGGAGGGTTTAACGTACTGAATGGTAGTCTACACATAAATATTGTATGTAAATAAAGAAATGCATTGCACAACACCGCTATATGTTTACATTTTAAAGAAAGCTTCGCGCTATTGGTATACAGTCGACTGTCTCGTCACGAATCATATGCATAGCTCAAAAATATTATTCAATACGACATACATTTATTTGTTTCTTGGGTTCTTATTGCTACAAATTTAGAACTGAATTTTACTCTCAAAATTTTTAATTTATTATTATTTTTATAATTTTAAGACATTTGTAAATAGTCGTACAAACGTACGCCATATAATTCATACAAATAATCGTATGCGTACTATAGCAGGGGAAGATCCAGAAGNAGACATGTGTTAATACATGGTGACAAAATCTCAATGAAGTGATAGGCCGCGGGGGCGTAGTGTTCAGACAACTCGACTCCTCGCACCACGGCGAACCAAGTTCGAGTCCCGAGGGGGAAGGGGCGAGTCAACCTTGGACGTGAGGCAAGTGGTTTACGCCTCCGTTGGCCAACCAAGTATTTCTGCAAAAGAGGTGAAGCCGAGCCATACGTGGATTGGGAGAAGCGGCCATGTGCCAAGGCCGCCACGGTCATCCGACCTCGCGCGAGTCGATAACTTTCTGTGGGGCCGCATCAAGAGTTGTGTGTACTCGACGTCTGTGGAGAACATCGACGTTCTCGCAGAACGAACACAGGCGCCACGCAACGCAGTTCAAACCACTCCTGGGCACCTTCGAGAGGGTCCGTCAGGCAATGCATCGGTGTTGCAAAGTCTGCAATTAAGCGGAAGGCCGCCATTTTGAGCACTTTTTTTCAGGTTAGCGTATGAAAATGTGTAACAGGCAGTCAATAAAGTACTGCAACCTACAAACGTCTACCTACTTATTATTACCACCGCCACTAAAGTACTACATCAAATACCACTGTTCCATGGGAGGTAGGCAGCTACTGCCTATTTCGTGCTACGGTAACTGCCAACCTGCCAGACGTTATAACGTGTTGTTCAAAGACTAGACGTCTTTGTACAACACGTGATAACGTCTAAAATACTTATTATGGCCTAAAGTAAATCCTGAGGTCTCAGAAGAGTGTGTCTGGATGATGTGTAACGAAACAAATTCCTGTAAACACAACACCTGTTTGTCGCAGTTATAAAATTATTTAATGGAAATAATTACAGCTACTGCCTTTTTTCGACTCAATCTCCATGACGCTGCAGCATATTTCGTTTAAAATATGGATTATTAACCTGCATGTCACAAATAACTTCACACATTATCCAGTATTTGTAATAAACTACTGCTTCAGGTCCAATATCAAAGATACGTACAGTCCTTAGGATTTATTTTATACCACAGGTCGTATGTATGTATGTTTTCACCTCCTTTTTTCGTTATTAACCTGCAGCCAAAGTTTGTCGGTATAATTTATATATATATAATGTATATATTATATAATGTATATATTATGTAATATATATATTATATAATAATATAAATTATATAATGTATATATTATATAATATAATATATATTATATATATCCTGTATAACGTACCTATAGCATCGAAGTAAGTTTATTATTTCACGCGTCCTAGAGTAAGAATTACCACAATAAAATATTTACATTAAAAACAATGCCATGATATTATTTGGCGGACGCATGAAAACTAATAATAGGAAANGGGGGGGGGGGGGAGTTAAGGGGCTAAAGTCCTTTTCCCCATTTCACATTGTGCACTTAATATCTTGTTTTAGGGAAATATATTATTTATGCATTTTTTTTAAGTTTGCTTTTAATCAAAGCAACAATGTATCTATCAAAATTATTAAAGGCATTTTGCCAACTTATGATATCGTAATTTCACACGGTCTTACTGTCGTGGATGCTAAACATATATTTTAAGAAATTATAATGTTTTAAAATGTTTTTTGTATTACGATTATTTGTCTGTACTCAATAAATTCCTGCAAGTATTTATTTACGTGGAAGAGCCAGTAAATATGTACAACTTGCTACAAGAGCATTGGAAAATATTTTTGTTTCACACACACTGAAGAGAACAAAAAAACTGGTATAGGCGTGCGTATGCAAACAACAGAGGTATGGAACCAATCAGAGTAACGCGATGCGGTCGGCAGCTAGATCGGTAACTGCTGCTACAATGGCAGGTTATCAAGATTTATGTGAGTTTGAACGTGGTGTTATAGTCGGCGCACGAGAGATGGGACATATCATCTCCGAGGTAGCGATAACATTTGGAGAGCCGTGTGATGCAGTACAGGAAGAAACGACTTCATTAAGAAGCTGATGAAGATGACCTTCCGCACGAGTTTCGAATTTCGCCTGAGCTATGACGTACTTCATGTTGACGCCATGATATTTACTTACATCTTTGGCATCTCGAGGACACTTGCCGTTCTTCAGTGAAGTGGTGGTTACACGGGCGGTCCTAGCACGGAAATGTAATACGCACTTCGGCCTTATGTCAACGTAACAGTTTGCACTGCGCACTGTTACGGAGGATGGTGGTACCAGTTCTAAAGGAGCGACGTTGCTTTATTGAATAAATAAAGTACGTGTTGGCTCCGGTGTTTAACGTAATCTTCATTGCCTGCCTAGGTTATCTACGAAATAGGACGTGAATCACCACAGGAGGGTTTAACGTACTGAATGGTAGTCTACACATAAATATTGTATGTAAATAAAGAAATGCATTGCACAACACCGCTATATGTTTACATTTTAAATAAAGCTTCGCGCTATTGGTATACAGTCGACTGTCTCGCCACGAATCATATGCATAGCGCATAAATATAATTCAATACGACATACATTTATTTGTTTCTTGTGTTCTTACTGCTACAAATTTAGAACTGAATTTTACTCTCAAAATTTTTTAATTTATTATTTTTTTTATAATTTAAGACATTTGTAAATAGTCGTACACACGTACGCCATATAATTCATACAAATAATATAATCGTATGCGTACTATAGCAGGGGAAGATCCAGAAGGGGACAGAAATCACAGGAAACACCACACGCCATCCCCTTCCCCCAAATTTCGCACTGACACGAAACTGTTCTTTATATGTTTTTAAACATTTACATAAATTAAAGACGCATCAAACGTCAAATTAAAAAAAAAATCTGTTTTGATTTATTTAATATTATTTCCTAAAATTAAGAGGCAGGGCCCTCTCCCTAGCCTCGAATAAAAAATCTAGACTTGCATCTGCNCCCCCCCCCGAAAGTATAGATACGCTCCTGAACTATAGTACATATGGCAACACTGGAACTTAATTCAAGTGAAAAATATAAATATTTAAACAGATTGTCGTATTTAGACTGCTTACGGAAAAGTAAACTCTCTTTAAATCAACCTTTGAAAAATGTCACTGCAATGCGCCGAGTAAAGTTGGAAACGACGGAGGTAAAGTAGTTACATGTCTTAGCGTTAAATTTAAGGTGTTAGGAAAACATTCGTGAACTCAATACTACAATGATTTATTTTGCTGTGTTTTTAATGCGTAAACGCGTAAGAATTGGCACTTTTGTAAAATATTTTCTAATAATTCAACAGTTTCACTCGACTGGCGCATGAATAAAGTGATGGCGCATATGGCAACGCTAATTTTACGGTGGAAGAAAACACATGTGCATACATGCAGATCGCCGCGTTACAATCGCAGTAAGAAATAACAGTACGGAATTCAGTACACACTTGATTATTTGACCTGCTACAAAACAACATAACGGCATGAGATTGCCACCTGCTCGTTGTAAAGGCATAGGTAGGACTGAAAATTTTATATTTTCTTACGCCGCGTTCTATGCCGACCAATCACAAGTCTGCATGTACGGGAGTCAGTGCGGAACGTACTCGTGAAAGGAAGTACATTTCCGATTTCCGTTTCTTTAAACAAAAAATAAGCACGTCTGTATCACATCAAGTTAGACAACACATTGTTCGTATACAAACCTCATCTGAATTAGACAAACAAACTTAGACTGCACTTTTGCCACGGAAAAAATAAGGTGAAAACACATACGACCTACGGTCTAAAGTGAATCCCGAGGACGGTAAATATCTTTGAGGTTGGACCTGAAAAAACTAGTTTATTACAAATACTGGAGAATAAACACTGAGTGTCTGGACAATGTGTAAGTTAATTATGGCATGCGGGTTAATAAAGTCATTGTTTAAATCCCAAGTATTCATCAGCGTCATAGAGATTAAGTCGAAATAAGGGTAGTACCCGTTGATTCTTTCCATGACAATCTGATGACAGCGACAGATATTTGTTCCGTTACACATTAATCCAGACACTCAAGTGTTCCATCCTAAAAAGTTTCTCGAATATTTGTAACAAGCTGGTGTTTCAGGTTCAACTTCAAAAATTGCCCAAATGAACATAAACAGCCTAAACAAACAAAACATGAAATAACAAAATGAGAGGGGGTGGGGTAGTCGTCTACTCCCCGCGTCCACATCGAGGACTGCAGGCGACCGCAGAACCACAGAGGCAGGTTGTGAAAAGCCAGTGAGCGCGACCGCATGCGGTTACCCCCGCGTAAACAACCAAGATGACAGGGCGGAAGAATACAGGCTTGCGACGCTCTGCGCCCGAGCAGCAGGCCAGGCAGACCGCCTCAATGACTCAGAGCCACCGCCGCCGGCCTAGGAAATGGGTGAATCACCCCGGCTCGTGCGCACCTTCGCCGCCACGCGCGCTGTCTATCAAGTGCCTGCTGCGATTGTGCAGACGCCTGCCCGCAGTCAGTCTACGTGGAAGAGTAGATAGTCCCTCCCGATCCGCCCTTTTCACGGGTTGCAGTCGCCATGCCAACACCCAAAATACAACGGAAATGTATTCATGTTTAAAACATATATAAACTAGAAACAACTAAAATACCTGAGCTCAGTTTGTAACTTCGAGATAATTACAAGCAAAATTTCATTTTTAACATATAACGAATTACACAACGACAATTGTGTAACTTCACTCGATAGTTGCACAGTTGCTGCTCTATCCCACTTGATGCTTTGTGACTTGCACGGTGTTATGTTTACAGAGATGAGATCGTTGATTTTCGAATTGCTTTGCTAGAAGGACATTTAAAATACAAAGGTTTTTTGAAAATATGGGGATCGCCATTATTTAATACCTAACTTTAGAAAGAATGTGAAGTCAACTCCCGAAATAATGTATACCACTTTGAACAGTAGGAAAAAAGAACTTACGACAAATGGGGTTACCTAAACAATTTTGACCTTGACGAAGATGGGTACCCTAGAATGTCTCATCACGGTAACCAATATCTGAACTCATAGCTTTTCATTCGTGTTGATATGCATAGACGAATGTTGTTATGTTGGCTATGTAACTGCAACCTGTTGACATTTTGAAGCCCAAAATAAGAGATCGACGTAAAACACTGAGCAGTAAAAAAAATTGTACACCTGCCTAATATCGTGTAGGAACCCCGAGAACGCAGAAGTGCCGCAAGACGACGTGGCATGGACTCGACTAATGTCTGAAGGTATACAGGAGGCAATTCACACCACGAACCCTGCAGGGCAGTCCACAAATCCAATCTACGACAATTTGAGTAAGGGTTTCACGTCTGTCACGTTTAATGATTCTCGTCAGTCGTCGTTTGTCCCATTCTTTCACGATATTTTTCCGGCCGCAGCGATGTCGAAGATTTGATGTTTTACCGGATTCCCGATATTCCCGGTACACTCGTGAAATGGTCGTATGCGAACATCCAAATGTTATCGCTACCTCGGAGATGCTATGTCCCATCTCTCGTGCACCAACTATAAAACCACGTTCAAACTCACTTAAATCTTGATAACCTGTCATTGTAGCAGCACTAACCGATCTAGCAACTTTTCCAGACGCTTGTTGTCTTATATAGGCGCTGCCGATCGCATCGCGTTACTCTGATTGGTGTTATTTGCATTCGCACGCCTATACCAGTTTTTTTGGCTCTCCAGTGTATAAGAAGGGATAAAAATAAACTAATAACACAGAAGTTATTTGCATACTTTAAATTTATTTTACAGACGTGTAAAAAACATAATAAGAGTTGCAAACTCAAAATCATTCTTCATTTGACAAATTAATTATGATTTTGTCCGGTTGTAGATAGGCAGGTAGGTGTTTGTAGACGAATTGTATTTCGTGTCGTGCATATGTGAGAAGGAATTCTTTAGGCAGGTAAGCAAGCTCGGTATCATTGTCGAGTGCTGCAACTGATTTAATCTTTCCATGCGTCACAATAAATTATATAAAATTTTCTGACTGCTAGAACAGCATCTCATCATTTTCACTATGTCATCTCGACAAGAGAAAGAAGCTATGGATTATTTTGGTATATCATCTGATTTACTTACATTCTGGACGAGTTGCGACGTGCAGTGTATCGCAAAAAGGAAAAAATATGCCGCGGCATACTAAGAGTGTAGATTTTTTTCCCCGNGAGTTGCGACGTGCAGTGTATCGCAAAAAGGAAAAAATATGCCGCGGCATACTAAGAGTGTAGATTTTTTTCCCCGTCTCCATGTTTTCTTTCCCCAGTCATACTTAAATATTACAGTTTTAATTTATTTGCGAATTGACATAGTGTGAAAAGTCATTCTCGGCAGGAGTCAAAGTTCGTGTATGCTTGAAAATGATACAAACCACTGGCGATGTGAAATCAAGTATGTTAGTACTGGACGGTTGCCAGAAACAAGGTGTTGGACAGACATAAAATGGTCGCTAGTCCTCTGTCCACACCTGCGACCCATGTCCTAGATGGTTTCCAGACTCAATATGCTTGGACAGAAACAATATGGTGGAGAGATACATAATGGTCACCATTACATTGATCCTCACCAGTAGTTAGAAATGGCCGGTTCGGCGTCACCTGGCTCCTGGCTGGAGATAAGGGGACAAGCCGGCGGCCATATTGGATGACTTCACGAGGCAACCTCCTGCTCTGTCATTCCGTGGCAGCAGTGGCCATCTTGGATTTCCCTTTTTTCCTCGCGCTCCACCTCAGCACATCATGCTCCTGCAGTCTGTTTGGGGTTTTTCTCAGATTCCTTCCTTATCCCCACTTCATGCTCTTGCATTTCATGTGGAGAATTTTCTCAATACTATCCCTCCTATGTGTGGTTTCCTCCTGGCCAATGGCGACCATCACGGATGTCCCCACTTCATGCCCTTGTATGCCGTGTGGGAGGTTTTCTCAGAGTCCTTCCTACCGGATGTCCCACCTTCCATGTGGAGGGTTTTCTCCATGCTATCCCTCCTAGGTAGTCCGTCCTCAATGTCTCCACTTCACGCTCTTGCATTCCATGAGGGGGGAGGTTTTATCCGTGCTATCCCTCCCAGACCCTCCCCCCCTGGATGCCAGACTCAATATTCCCACTTCACACTCTTTCATTCTATATTGGGAAGGTTTTCTCCATGCTATCCCTCCCAGATACCCTGGGTTTTCTCCATGCTATGCCTCCCAGGCTCCTGCCAGGACGTCAGGCTGTATCTTGGGGGATTGCCTCAGAGTTCCCCCTATCCTTCTTACCTCTCTCCACCACTCTCAATGTCCCTACTTCACGCTCTGGCATTCCATGTGGGGGGGACGGAAAATACCATTGGCTGCACGAGATCCGTCAATGTGCGCCACCTCTTATCGAAATACTGTGAAGATGTCTGCCTCATCTCTGGCAACGAACCGTGGACAACCTCTGAGACTACTTTGAAGGATGTTAAACAGCTCGTACACGTACGATACATACCCGTTCACATGAGTGTATACACTGTGTACGAGAATATATCAATTATACTGTGATTTTAAGCCACCATGTTTGCCTTTGTTCCTTGCCGGACATTCCTGCACCCATACCCCATGTGGTGTCCACCTTTAAAACGTACATGTCGTACACTTTCAACTGTACATAGTACATTTCCTGTGTTGGATCATTTTTGGTAGATAAACAACAAGTGCCATGACTTCTAAATCAGCCCTCGTACCAAAAAAATTTAAACTGTGCTCGCTTTTTCAAAATACATACTATGTACTTGGGTTGCTGTCACCCAAAACAGTCTTGTGCTCTGGATTAGTAAATTTGCAAAATTTGAGGCGACCCATACATTATAAATGTGTCGATGATGGTAAATCTTTTCTATCAGTGAAGACCAATGGGTAAGCAATCCACAGCAATAATATTCACAGTCTTTTCTTACAATTCAAAGTATAGATTATTATTTCCTTTTCTCTTCCAAAGTACATATTTTTATAGTCTGCTGATAACGCAATACTCTATTCAAGGAAACAGAACTTCATTGAATTTCAAAATCATATGAAATAAAAGTTTTGAAGTTTTACTAAATTAATGAACTTCAACATCTTTGCACTTTTTTCTGGGTGATATTGTCTCATGATCAGAGGTATTAACCTTTTTATCTGAGCCATATTATAAATTAATTAATGCCGATATAAGAGCTTCTTTCATCTCGTCATTAATCTGAGTTGCAAATGGTGAAATAACATTGCTGATTACTGCCTTGCATTTTGTTTTAGAACACCTAAACTTATCAGCGACAGATATGCAAAACTAATTCAAAATGTAAAGAAAGAGGGATGGGTAAATTATGAATGTATATACAAAGTGAGAAAGACAGTCAGAAAAAAAAAAGGAAGGAAGGCCTTTGAATAAGGGGGAGGGGGGCCAGATGAAACACAGGGCAAAACATTCAGAAATAGGGTAAGATTGAAAAAAATAATAGGGGTAAAATTTTTTGAGGCACACAAAGACTGGAAAAAAAGTGATGGAAAGAAAAAGAAAAAAGAGGGTTAAAGTTCAGGAAGTAATGAAAAGAAAAATATGGAATACTGGATGAGGAAAGTAGTGAGAAAAAAAGAAAAAGGGGACAAAAAATTAGACAGTTAGGAAGCAAAAGAAAGAAAAAGAAAAATAATGAACAAAAACAGACCATACTAGTCTAAGAAAATGATAGTATATAATTTTTTTTTAGGTAAGAGAGATAATAATATTAATATGGAAATAATTTGTAAAATTAAAATTGTGACATAAATAAAATGTTTTGTTTAGAAAAAATTTCTTGAGTTATAAAGAAATACAGATTATTTGTTTTAAAAAAATTTGCTATAAATAAAATGAATATTTTAATAAGCAAATAACTGCAATAAATGTGCTGAAAAAATTAAAAAGCTATTACTAAAGATATTAGAGAATTTAAAGTAAAATAACCGTAGAGGAATTGTTCATGGAAAAATCATAGAAAAATTGAAATAAAATTGTATCAGTATTACGTTATTTTTTCTATGTTGGTATAATAGCATACACCAACAAAATGGTCAAAGCATCTGAGATGCATAACCTATAAAAGTATTAGAAAATACATTTTTTTTAATAAATGAAAATATTTATGAAAATAATTAGGTCATAGAAATCATAGTAATAATAACAATACATGAAAATCAGGATATAAAGACAATACGTGCACTGCTGTGGGTAGAGTGCTATATATAGCTGGTATTATAAATGAAAAAGAATTTTGACTGATGACAAAATTAAAATAAGTAAATATTACGAGTGTCGAGAAAAACACCAGGGAGTAAATAGTGAAATACGTTAAAACAAACTGTCTTCAATTAATAAGAACAAATAATTTTTTTTGAACACAAAATCTAAATATTTTTTTTAACTGGATAAGTACTATGGACAAAACTTTAAGTAAATGTTTTAATTAACGAATTACTGTAATATTATAACATGGAGATATGATTGTGAATTTTGAAAACAAAAAGACTAGGTGAATGTTTTACATAATGAGTTATTGGAAGATTGCAACAGATATATAATGATTTCGAATTGTGAATTTAAATGGAAAAATCATATCGCAGCCATAATAGAGAATCCACCCTTAAGTTTATTTATTAGTTTTGTAGCAAATTTATAAAATTTGTTTCAAACCAAGAAAATGGAAGGAGGGGGGGGNTTATGTAACATTGCAGATTTTTAAGGGTTATGTTTATCGTTGGTCAACATATTTTAATTATATATGATTATAGAGTACTTGCTTATGTTGTCACTTCATTAAGTATAATTTTCAAATTATGCTTTATTATATGAATTAAGAGTATAACCTTTGGTTATTTTACTAGTTTATTGACCTAGAGATCATGTGCAAGTATTTTTCATTTGTTTCTAGACGGTATTCAGTATTAATATTTTGTGAGTTATATTTTATTTCTTCTCTAGAGGGTAGTCAGAATTAAATGTTTATTAAACAAAAGTACTAAAGAAAATTGTCCTGGTTGTCTCTCGTCTCGCCATTACTGATTGGCGGAGAGATGTGTCATGGTCAGACAACAGCTAATCGGAGAACAGGAGACAACATAAGTAAGGCAAAAGTAAAATAGAACTAATTTATTTATTTATTTTTTTTTTTTTTCACCACCTCTAACAATGGACGTCTCTCTTATAATATGAAAATTTTAACATTATAATATACTATAATAAGATTGCTTAAAGATGTTTTTGTAATATGAAGAAATGATACTTGAATAATAATGAATATCAATTTTTATTATGTTTAAGAAGATAAATAGGAAATAATTGTTCAATTTTTGAGAAGACTACTGAAAAATAAAAAATATTTATATAGCTGAGAATTTTAATGTTGTAATTTAAAATGAAAGGTTATAAACCGCACCCAACGCATTAATGGCAGAGTTGTGATTTGTATGAAATTTAACAATCTATTGCCCGAATTCACGTTAGCTTGTATGCTGAACACATCATCATTTTGCCAGCATTTACCAAGAATCAAATTACTGTCTATCCACATTTTGTCAATGTACATAGTTTGTTTCCCACTTTGTCTGTGCTGTTTCATTGCAACTAGATAGTCGTGGCCAAGATACAATGCAAGATCTCTCAATGAGAATCTTCCTGTGGCCTTGGGTTATTTTACCACAGAAAATAAAGTATCTGTTTTCCCACAGAAAGTGTGTTTTATTATTCATCACAGGCAGTAATTTTAAAATGATGGGGACACATTTTTTATTAACATAAAACACTAAAATTGTCTGCCTAATTACACATCTTACAAAGAAGTAGAAATTCACAACAGTGTGCTCTGGCCTAGATTTCAGTCATTTACCCAGCGTGGACAAGCTATCGCCCTAACCTCTGTTATCCAGTTATTTTAATTTATTCCGTATATTTTTAATGAACGTCTTAGACACCTCAGTGTAGTGTGCAACTCTTGCTGTTGCCTGGTTTACTGTGAATGAGTAACATTTTTGTTTAGCCTCTTCATCCCAATTTGCAATTGTATGACTTACAATTCTACAACCCTCGGAATGCTTCTGGACCGAAATAGCACTCCCAGCGCAGCAGCATGGTACAAGACACATCGGGTCTAAATGCGTTATTGCGGGTAGTACATGCGTCGCCAAGCTTCCCACTCTCCGCAATAACTCACCGACCTGCCTTCCCCTTTCCCCATACACCACGTCCACAGAGGTGGCGCGCAAACAGTATTAACACTTCCTTGCAGATGCGAATGATTGCTTAAATCAGAATGACATTACGTCATGTCTTACTGTGGTATTTTTCACATGTAGCAAATAGCCACCAAAGTTTCAGAGATTAAGCATTTGGGCAGCCGTGTCGCTGGCATACATCCATTACACTTACCTAATTAATAAAAATTTAAAAAAAAAAAAAGTTCATAGATGTATGTTCAAAACAAAATTGAAAAAAAAAAAAAAAAATAATTGTCAACGAAAATCATAAATTTTTTTGTAAGCGAATAATTTAAGAATTGCTGTTTTGTATATCGCAGTACTGTTGAACAAAGGAAATAATTTGAAGTGAGAATCTACACGTACCATTACAGTGTACATGTATAAAAAAATGCAGTGGTCCTTATGTTGTAACAAAAATGTGCAGTTTCATAATTTTGTTAGGTCTTAGCAAGATTAATAGCTGCCACCAGGAAGATAATTTACATCTCTCTTTGATACATTTTGGACATCAGTTTTAGTTAAGAAGTTATATGTCCCTACAATTCAGATGCCACGTAAAAGCCAAAAACTTCCCTATGACCATGAAAATTTACCAGGCATGATGACTTTCTGATACATTCAAAAGAAAGATGCTATTCGATGTACGAGATATTTTTCTCTTCTTGTTCATAAACAAGGCTTGGTTTGTTATTGGTAACCTACATAACTTAATACGTATTCACCATGCTGCTACTATTCATATCAAGTTTCTTTTGTAAAAAATGTAACTAACAGTAATTTAACAATTAAGACTCTGGCAAAATTTAAAGAAACTTTAACAGCTCTTCAACTAGGTGGGGGGGTTTAGCAACTTTAATTTACTCAAAAAATTAATTCTAATTTCAGCAGAAAATAATACATAATTCAAATTTATAATGCAAACCATAGCATATATGCACTGTTAATGCTTGGCATAAATGTCTTCTCACAGCACTAAGACCAGACACTATTCGACAGAATGGCACGTGTTTCACAATGTGGCACACGATGGGTTGGCAAGGATGATCCCAAGCTGTGGGCAGACACCCACGGAGGCACCTTATCTAGCAACCTGCTACCGAGGGCAAAGACCGCACACCACCTACATGCACTATCTCCAGACCCTCCCACACACATGAACAACACAACATTCACCTGCACACTAGCAGAACAGCCAACATTACACTTCATATTCTTCATGCTGAACACGTTAACTTCCTACTTTTGCTTCAACATTTTTTTTTTTACGTAATTGGAGATATGTATATGCCAAGTACACAGAACTGATTAATTTATTTACTTGCATCAATGTTGCACTAATTTTATTTTGATCTTTCAGAGAGCTAAGGTGCATTTACAGCCCCAAGTTTGGAGATTGATAAATTTATGTTAGGGCCACTTCCCATTTTCTATTTTTTAGGTTGTTCACATTATTTAAAATTTTATCTAAACAATAATTTTTTCTCAGCTGCAATAATAGCCAATCTCTCCACATGTGCATGTGTTTTGTTGTCAGTTGCGAGGGGGCACAGCACATGGCAGATAAGGTTGAGTTATCAAAATTCAGGCTAGGTCTGACTAATTTTGATACTGTTTTATCTGCAATTTCTGTTGCTACAAAGGAGCAGTGAGGTCCCTGCATATTTGGAGGTCACTCTTGGCTTTGCAATCATCGCAGCCTGATGCACTTCTTGGACTCCAAGTCTATGGTTTTTGGGGATGGCTGCATCAAAATAGCACTAACTTTTGCACATGAGTGTCTACGACAAGCAGTGCTGAACAACAAAAAATAAGATAGCAACCTACAAATTCCACGATTATAGATTTTTAGGGGCACAGGCGCCCTTTTTTTTTTTTCAGCGTTCAGCAGGGACAAATACATTCCTTCCAAAAATTAAAAAATATACAGGCAATTCTTTACAAAAATATAAGACAAAAATGTACGTACAACTTTTTCCCTAAAGTGATTATTAAGGAGATGAACACCCAAAACTTGAGTTTTAAAATGCATTCAGTTGAAAATATTGGTAACCACTTGTGATTAAGCAACAAATCGTTGAATGGGGTTTCGTATAAAGGAGATCTTGCACCTCTAAAAACGCAATCGATAATATCAGCCCCCTTATTTTTGTAAATGGCTGTTGGCATCCTGTGTTTGCATGGAACTTTGTAAAACTATGTTCTACGCTATTTTTAAAGACAACATCTGAATCAGCATGTCTAAATTAACAAAAAAGGTCTTTCTGTCGGAACACTCTCAGGTGAACCGTTTCTGAGACAATCATGTTGAATATTCAAAAACATCAGGTATGTTGCATACCCAGTAGGCAAANCTCAGGTGAACCGTTTCTGAGACAATCATGTTGAATATTCAAAAACATCAGGTATGTTGCATACCCAGTAGGCAAACCACAATACAAAGTAAGGCAATTTATTTTCAGGGGTGCACAGCTCCCTTAATAATCAATCACTTGACGAGAAAAGTGGTACTTATATTTTCATCAGGAATACACCACCATAGTTTGTCCCCATGTTATAGAAATACATATATTCTTAGAAATATAATTGGTAATATAAATATACAAATGAACCCATAACATTTTGGATCAAAGNTAGAAATACATATATTCTTAGAAATATAATTGGTAATATAAATATACAAATGAACCCATAACATTTTGGATCAAAGTTTTTGTTTGATTCCAAATGTTACAATTATAATTTCTGTAAATTATGAAGAAATAAGAGTTTACGCTGCGTTGTTGGCAACAAATAATTATAAGCGGACCCAAGCTCAGCCCACAAATAAGAACCGAAGTATAACCTGGGAGTGCCAACTCTTTCTCCTTATATGCTTCTTGACGAGCACCAATGTAAGCTGTATATGCATGCATGTGTAGACATGAGAATTCAATTAGCAAAAAAAAAGGAATCTGCCAAATAAATACCAAAACAATGAGATAACATTTAATTCTATTAAAAAAATATTACAAGTATATAACTTTATCTAAAGGACATAATTTTTTAAAAAACACAATATTGTCCAGCTTATTAACAACTTTTGTAAACATGAGAAACTTTTTTAAAGTCATTTTTACCAAACATAATTTTAAAAAATATATGATTGCCATAATTGCATACATTAATAATGGAATTCTATTCCAAGCTGAACCACCAATTGTTTTTATGGCCATGATGTCCAATTATTACTGCAGAGGACTCCTATAAAAAAAATAGCAAAACCTATATCATTTTTCTCTTCTTTTTTTTTTCAATTAAATAAAGGTCTTGTTAGATGACGAAATTTAAAATAAATGGGAAAAAATGTATTAAATGTACAGCTTACTGCACTGCATAGCTATCTGAGAACTAGCTTACATGCTGACATCACCAAAGAGCATAACGTACACTTCACTCCCTACGACCGTGGCATGCTAAGTAGTTTTAATGAATAATCTCAATGCAAATGATTCAGTTGTTATCACTATGTACATTGATTTCAAGCAAAGAGGTAGCCCCACACAACAAACATAACATTAAAAAAAAAATGGTTAACTTGTAATAGAGGCATGTAGAGACTTGACCAAAATACACTTATGCTAACAGTGCATGCTTGTAAGAGGAAAAACAAAAGTTAAAAAAAATGATGGAGGCTGCAGTAAATCCATACACATCCACAAGGAGAAAATCTANTAAGAGGAAAAACAAAAGTTAAAAAAAATGATGGAGGCTGCAGTAAATCCATACACATCCACAAGGAGAAAATCTAAAACTGGAGGTGATGTTATAGCAGTGAGCCCACGCATGCACAGCAACAAAATTATTAGNCCACAAGGAGAAAATCTAAAACTGGAGGTGATGTTATAGCAGTGAGCCCACGCATGCACAGCAACAAAATTATTAGGCCGACATCATTTCTGAAAATAAATTTATAATATTGTGTAATTAATTAATTCTTTAAAACTGAATCTGTCAAAAAAACCGGTTAAGTACTATTGATAAATGGTACATTAATTAGAAATAAGGTAGTTACAAAACAGTGCAACACGTCAAAGCAAGGCATTATGTTACATAATTATTGCTTAGTGCATAAGAGCAATCATCATATATGTAACAAAAACCATCTTGTCCATATATGAACACTGACATACAATACAAGAGGTCAGACCAATATGGCTGCATACAATTTACACAGAATATACATACAATGCTACTGCTATAATAATGGAACAGAAAACATAAGTAGTATATGTAACAAACTAACTTTTAGTAAGGCATTGACATAACTTCAATGCAGTTAAAATTACAGTGCCATAGCTGGTTATCGTGAAAATAACTGCCCCGCCAGCCACAAAACTCTGTGAACCTACACGCAAGCAATTCAGGATGTCCTGGAAGCCATTAGCTCTGCTTTTCGTGATGAATTTCCAGGAAAGGTAATAGTACAAATTACATTCCAGATGCAAATTTGTTATTTATAAAGTTCTGCACAGTGATGTACAATTCTTTTAGAAACAAGACACATGGGTCTTCTGTCCAATGAAGTTCTTGTGAACCTTGTGGCCTGCTTTGTGTAAGATCTCAGTGTATCTACGGAGAGACACAAGGCAGTTATACGTAATAAGGGCATATAGAGTAAACAACATTTCCCTTCACTCCTGCAGTTCAAAATTATATTAGTGATAGACCAAGTGCAAACTTTTTAAAACTTATTAAGCAGGAAAACTTGACAGGGAACTTCTTAAAATGATCTTACTGTATGTCAATGCAGGCTGCAACATCATGCTGTAAACATAATTGAAGGCAGATAGGGCACAGCACTGCAGTAAGCACAACAAAACAGAGCAGTTCGTGTGCATGGTCTTGATGTTCAATTTGTGTGCATTAGACTGCAATACCTCAAACAACACACACTAATGAATTTATGTGAAGAATCATCATACACCTGGAGGAGGACCAAACTAAGATAATAGTATCCCTAGCCTTACACGTCCCACAGACTTGACACATGATGCGTATTATGACTATTCTTTTTTTTTGCTGACTACGCATTATTACGTTCGCTGACTCATGTCCCAGCGAGACCTGAACCATGACAGACTGCTTCCAAGGTCAAAGGACCACCTTCTTGGAAACATACGACACCAGGAGAACCGTTCCAAGCATCAAAGTTATGGTCGACCATATTGTCCTGCCTAGTAATTTCCCATGAGAAGGGATAACCATGAGGCAACGCAAGTGAGTTGCCTTTAAGCAAGCGTTAGATACTCGTCCGCTGCACACAAATGCCAAGAGAAGCAATGCAAGTGTGCGTGCCCCTAACCAGGCACTGGATGCCGCCCGCTCAACAAGGAAAACTACTCCAGCCTCTCGCCTTCCCCGAGAGAGCGCAACTCGGCCGTGCTGCCCAAGAAGAGAGAGGAGTAGCAACCGAAGCCACCAAAAGGCCGACGAGACTCGAGGCGCACACTGACCACGAGTATATAAGGCCGCACACCCCCAAGAAATGTCAGTTGAACATGGGCAGCTTGCTCCAGCACCTTCCAGTGCTGGGGCTCTCCGCCAACCCCCTTCTCCCTGATCACCACCAACAGTAATTCTCAGCAGCTCGCTTCAGCACAACTTGTGCTTAAACCCTCTGTCCAGCCTCCTCCTCACTAGAAACAACCCACAACTACCAGTGTCCACTGCAGATGTCTTCAAGCACAAGATGCAGCCTCGAAGAGTCGACGCTTCCCTCCCTTGAGACTGCCGCCAAACCCCACCACATACACTACAATGGTACCCTGAGTCCCTTCAGGACTAAAAATGCTATAGTTAGTGTTTAGTTGTTCTCATAGCTATGCAGTTGTTGCTTTTGTTCTGACAGGCCCATTCAACTGTCCCCTGGACTTCACTTTCGTAGGTTACCTTAAGAATTAGGAAAACGTAGGAGTTAGTATGGGTCGCCATGTTTATTTTGGACAGAATAAACACGTATTTCAGTCTAACTTCCAAGTATCATTCCTAGAGTGAACTGTACCTAGCATCAATCCTGGTAACCGTCATCCTGCAGGAGAGCCGCAGGGAACAGCAGCATTGAAACAAATTTCCAACTCTTAGAGTTGGACTGTGGGCCATCCCCTAAAAAGGACAACACATATGTTGCCAAACACCACATATTCATAGGCCACCCATAATGTGGACAGGATACGTAGAGGTACCTGGAGTGCAGTATGCCGGAGCGCCCTATAATAAGGACTACACGACGAGGTGGATAGGCCACCAGAGTCAGTTAACCCACTATGTCCACAGCGTATACATCTACCAGACAAAGTGCCAGGTCTGACGAGGAGTTATCTAACCCCTTCTGGGTACACTTTTTATAGGGAACCGTTGCCTGCCACTGCATTGCGGACGTGACCAGTAGAACCTTCCCCTAAATGCAGTTCACCCACAGAAGGGGTATCGGGTGGAGTGACAGAAGGACAGCTGCTGTCCTTCCCACACCAGCCTTCAGTTGCTTGACTCCCCGGGAACGAGCTCCAGCCACCCATCAACTGCTTAGGCCTCACTTCACAGCCCTCCTGCCAACCTCTTTGGCTGCTTTATTAAAACCCGTGGAGCTCCACATCCTGTCGTCACCTATATCCAACTGGGCCTGCCCCTGGTATCGTGGATTGACCCACCATCTACAGCCAGCACGACGCGCCCAGATACCGGAAGCTGGACGTCCACCAGCGCCTACCCAGGCATCCAGATCCAGCATCCAGCGAGGGATATTGCTGGGACACCTCTGCAGACTGCAGCCCCTGTACGTGAACTGACCTCAGCACCGCAGTTGTTGAGCACACGTGAGCCCCGGGTGAGGCTTGTGAAAGGTAAGCCAGCAGCCGCCCTGAAGCCGCCCAGAGACCTCACCTTGCACAGCCAGACTGCGTACCCTGCAGACGACCTAACCGTCCTACCCTGTACAAGGGAATTATTAAGGCCAAACGCCAGATCCTTCAGACTCCACCTCATTACGCCAACACTTTTTCTTGTAAATTGGGTTACAGTATTTGTACGTTCTAAAACGGTAACTGTGATTTTGGCATTTGACTACAAAAATATTGAAATTAATTCCTTTTTAATTTTTTTTAAAAGATAGCTCATGTGTATATGGTATTATGGTTGTTAAATAAATGTTTTACACTATTCTTATTTGTGCCCGAAGTAAGTATGTGTAAGTGTATGTGTATGAGCATGTAGCCGTGAGGCAACAAACCTGTCTCTATGGCCTGAACGGCAATAATGGTGAATATGAAAGTGGCGGAGATGATGTCTTACCAAACAAAATATATGCGTCACAAATACCAATCAAAGAATATTTAATTCAAATAAATTAGATTAAGAAAGCAGATAAGTGAAAATTTTACCTTCAATATTCTTCTGTTCCTGTGTGACACAGGGGAAAAAATGTCACATGCAACATAGCATAAACTTTCAAATAATGCATAAGAATCACTTCAGAAATCATTAAACAAGTGCACTTATACAAGTAACCCTTGGAAATAAATATGTAGTACATACAACACTACACGAACAAGACATGTTTTATTGTAATAGAGGAATTAATGTGAAATATAATAAATTATGTGAATTTATAGTAATAAAAAAAAAATTGTAAATTATTTTGGAATTGATACTGTTCTGAAAATTAAGACCGTGTAGCGCAAAAAAAGAAAATATCTCCATAAAATNTAAATTATTTTGGAATTGATACTGTTCTGAAAATTAAGACCGTGTAGCGCAAAAAAAGAAAATATCTCCATAAAATTAGATTTACTAATCACCTCTCTTGCAAACAGTGGAAAGAAAGTAATTTTGTGAAGAACTGTAGTTTAAAAGTGTGATCTTGCTCAGTAGGAATCAATTTAAAGTTCAATTAGACACAAATGCTTCTGCTAGCTTCCATGACAAAAAAATCTAATTTGAATCTCAGACCACTAGATTGTTCTTAAAAGATTTTATTAAAGTTTCTTGAAAAAAATTTCAACTTAATATTAAATCCAAAATTTATGTCCCAAAAGTTTTAATATTTCAAGTTCAGTAGAATTTCAAACATAATGTAAAACCGACTCTTTATCCTTATTGATCTTATGTCCCATGTAGCGGCAGCATAGGTGGCGGCATCCCAAATTGATGTTGACAAAATCTATTGCTAAAAATCCTAATACTGACGCACTGGGCCTCTTCTTTACACGGCCGGACAAATTTACAGATAACTGGGAAGCCACACAACATCTCTCCTACCCTTATAATGCAGCAAAACTTTCCAAACGAAGAAATTTCTGTGCCCCCTAGCATACGAAGAATTTCCTTACGTGAAAACCAAAAGGGAGAATGTCAGGACTTACAGACACTCTTATCAAGCCAAAAATTTACAATAACAAAAGTTCCTGAAATTTCATACTCTGATTAAAAAAAACTGAAAACTTAGTTCTTCCTAGACTGGGTTATAGGCATATATTATGCCTACAGAATTATATAAACAAACCAATTGTAAATACACCAAATATCTGTACTACCACACTGCTGGAAATGACNTATGCCTACAGAATTATATAAACAAACCAATTGTAAATACACCAAATATCTGTACTACCACACTGCTGGAAATGACGTCGCAATTGTCTTTAATGCAAAAAGAAAATTACCACAACTGTAACTATTATGGCCCCAGACAGCAATTTGAAAATTCAGATGTCTGCTACTTTACAGGGTTATCAAATAATGAATAATAATAAAATGGGTTAATGTTGATATTACTGAGTCACCAAAGTTTGTCTACTTGTAAGGAGACATCATGAATGTATGCAATATATATTTTTTTTAACATGTAGCCTAATTGAAACCTACACACCAGGCAGTCAAGTGCCATAACAAAACAAGCAAGGAAGAAAAACTGTATGTGCTACAAGGGTGTAATCTTTACAGATTTGTTAACACTGTTAGGAGAGGGAATTCAAAGTTACGAATGAAAATTAGTGTCTAAAGTAAACATAAAAACTGCTTTCTTTATGCAGATTACATTTATTTAAGGTATGTACTATAAAACGTAAAACCACAGAAATTTTACGCATCAACGGACCTGTGGATG
>NQII01012803.1:7851-21702 GCA_002778355.1 Clitarchus hookeri
AACGTATACACTGTGCTTATTAGTCACAAGTGAATTTTTACATTAAAAATAAGCTGAAAGGCACTTTTAAGCACGGCTTTGAAAATTGCTCATTTTACCGTGAACAACCTACAACCTGCCTTAAAACTAAAAGGAAAATGAGGGGTACAAGGTAGGAAATGGACCTAAAAGCGTTTCATGGCAGAACTCCACGCGCCTAGACATGCAGGAAATATACCAACTACAGTGCACGTGAATCGCGGGTTTGCCATGAGATTAAGCAAAGGGCCGAAAATGGGGCCCATGTTTACCTCCCATAAGAATTAGATAACCCAAAGCTACCTTGGTAGGGGGAAACAGCATAGAGGTCGTAGAAACCTCTTGACAGAAAATAATTTCAAAATGCATGCAGGTTATGGAGTATAATATATAGTTTTTCTAGAATAGAGGATTGGAAATGATTAAATATTGTAATAGGGTTATTGAAACACTAGACGTGAAAGACTGCCTGGAGAGCTTGGTATTCCTTCATTTGTTGCTCACGTTGGTTTTGTTTTGCAACCAGGGGCGGAGTGCGCTGTTGGGCACGCCCCCTACCTGAGTTCCCCATCAGTGGCGCGCTGGGCTTTTGTTGATAGTGATGCAGAGAGAGCCGTGTCTGGTAGAAATTTCGCCCTCCCGCCTAGCAAAAGTATTTGCTTGGCATCTTGCAACGCGATTTCGAGCTAGCAGTTGTCTGCATCAGAGGCGGTCGAAAATGATCATTACTGAGGGATTCGTCCACCCCCTCCTCGCCGCAGTCTAACTAGTAGCCGCCCAAGAATTTACTAGGCTATTATATTTACTGAAAACGGAGGTCAGTAATGATAAATAGTTATGTTTATAAGTATTTTTACTTTAAAAATATGTCAATAGCAAGCTGTGTTTGTGTAGGTACAAATACTGACATAATTGATACCAAAACTAAATTTTGGGAAGGGGTGTTTTTGCAGCACCGGGGACGCCAAATTTTCTAAAAGTTCGTGGTCGCCTCCCCCTCCAAATGCCTTATTAGTTGAAAAATATCCTGACGCCCCTGCTCCGAATACTCGAACCTCATGTTTGTACACTGGATGTTGTCCCAGCAAGTATTATAGTCAGCTTTACTACAGACTAGGTAGTGCCGGATTCAATCCTTGCTTTTCTTTGCAGAATTGATAGTGGAGAATGGCTGGAGAATGGTCTTGACAGCCAATGAGGGTGAAACGAGGTGATAATGAAGCAGCGCCGGAATGAAGAGGCGGGGGGAAACGGCAGATCCACGAGAAAACCCGCCGACCAGCGGTATCGTCCGGGAGCGACCCCACCGGGAATAGAACCCGTTTCACCTTGTGGGAGTTGCAGAATTGTTATTGATTTATAAAGTCCTCTACAGCGTTTTACAGTTATTTATCATCCAATTTTAACAGTATCCGACATGTAAAAGTATTTTAAGTCTTGCTTGTCTTAAAATGAACTCGCGAAAATTTTCGGTCCCTTATTATAATTTTTAATGAGTTGCAAGTTGCCTCTACTTTTTCTCGAAGTCGTCTTACTTCGGTGGACTTTCACAGGCGTACGCGAGATAAAGCTGTGGGGATCACGAACTTCACGGCCCTCGCTGTCCAGTTCAAGATACAAAAAAAAAAACACTTGTATACAACTAGTGTTTCTTCACGTGTTTACGCGCTTGCCTCCCATTCGCGAGGTAGTGATTTTGATGTCAACCGGTTTCTACCGAGTGTATTCCGACACCCATTCCACGCGAATGCTTGTGCGTTTTATGAATACGAATCCNTGTCAACCGGTTTCTACCGAGTGTATTCCGACACCCATTCCACGCGAATGCTTGTGCGTTTTATGAATACGAATCCTGCCACTTCCTCGCCCGTTAGATTAAGACTTCTATCAGCGTTGTTACATAAGAAAACGCGGATATTTAAACTTATAACCATGCCAGAAAATTTTGCAAATTAATTTTCTATAGGTCTGAAGTTCAGGGTTCGCAATGTGCTCGAACTACTACTGTTTGATAGTTGGTTGTCATAACAGTGGAAAGCGTTTTNGTCAACCGGTTTCTACCGAGTGTATTCCGACACCCATTCCACGCGAATGCTTGTGCGTTTTATGAATACGAATCCAGCCACTTCCTCGCCCGTTAGATATTAACATTTCGATCAGCGTCGGTACATAAGAAAACGCGGATATTTAAACTTATAATCATGCCAGGAAATTTTGCAAATTAATTTTCTATAGGGCTGAAGTTCAGGGTTCGCAATGTGCTCGAACTACTACTGTTTGATAGTTGGTTGTCATAACAGTGGAAAGCGTTTTGCAACATTTCGCTGGGTTGTACACTGTTCGGTCACACGTTTAACAGTTTTAATTACCTACCCAAGATTCCTTTAGGTCGTTTACAATACACTGTTGTTCAATTTAAAAAAAACGACAGAATTTCACAAGTGTTAGTTTTGAATTTCAACGGTAATGGATTTTTCTTTTACGAGTTTTTGTCAATACAAGCGGCTGAAGGGAAACATGCCAGATGGTGGTTGCGCCAATAGGGGATATTTCGCACCGTGCCGTTATCTAATCAGTAGGNGCCGTTCGGTCACACAATTAACAGTTTTAATTACCTACCCAAGATTCCTTTAGGTCGTTTAAAATACACTGTTATTCAATTTAAAAAAAACGACAGAATTTCACAAGTGTTAGTTTTGAATTTCAACGGTAATGGATTTTTCTTTTACGAGTTTTTGTCTATATAAGCGGCTGAAGGGAAACATGCCAGATGGTGGGTGCGCCAATAGGGGATATTTCGCACCGTGCCGTTATCTAATCAGTAGACACACTGTAAAATCGCGAAAATTTTCTGAGCCAACATATCTTTGATATGATTGGACGACCATGTTTTCGACTCGGCTTAGTTCTTTACAGAACAATCGCAAACGTTCTGCTTTAGAATATCAGAATCGTCATTGGCCCAACGAAATGTACTTTCATGCATACATGGTAGCCAATAACGAAAGATAACTGTCAAATATGTGTACTGTACATTGAAATCTAGTCAACAGTCAATTTTTCCCGTGATATACTCTCGCATCTTTGAGTTGAGTAAAAAAACCAGTTCCCGAAATGTCCGTGTGTGAATGAAGAAATTTGGGAGGTTCTCTACATCGAGATCTTGAGAGCCGATGAAGGTGAAGCGAGGTGAGAATGGCGTAGCGCCGTAATGAAAGGGGGGAACGGGAGATCCCCGAGAAAACCCGCCGTCCAGCGGCATCGTCCGGCACGATTCCCACATGCGAAAATCCAGGAGGGACCACTCCGGGAATCGAACCCTGTTCGTCTTGGTGGGAGGCGAGTAGTCTAATCACTACACCACGGCGGGGGGGAGGGGGGAAGAGTTAAGGGGTAGTTTTACCCCTCCAAATTTTGTGGATGGGTAGGTACGACATATTAATTATACTCTCCTAAAATGTTATTGCAATGTACTATATTTTATTGGACGTTGCAAAGGAAGTTGATTTAATGATCCACACCTTACTCAACAGAAAGTGGCACCNTATTGTAATGTACTATATTTTATTGGACGTTGCAAAGGAAGTTGATTTAATTATCCACACCTTACTCAACAGAAAATGGCACCCAATAAGGAAATCCCCTCATGTCAAGAGGGACATCGTTCGTTGGTTATAGACTATATCCCATAGACACATTAATAGCTGCTGTCAATAATGTTACAATACACCAGAGGGGCGTATCCGAGTTCGTGAGGGTTGGATGTCTTAAAAAAACAGAAGAACTCATTTTGATTTTAATTTATTAATGCAGTTAGTATTTACAGCATTAAATTACCAATCTCCACTATTACTCTTGTTATTCTCAGTAAGCACGATATTTAATGTCTATCTAAATTATGATTTCAAAGTACTTATCACTGTGTCTAAATTGTTTACAGTCACTTAAATCACACTCATTATTTACACATATTTAATCTCTCTATTGCCATCATTCCAAATGTCTTACACTCCTTCATCTATTTTAATAGTCCCACCCGCCAGTCTCACTCTTCACTGTACCGATGCTCGCAGTCCGCAGACTTCACTCCCGCTGATCACTCTCGCCGCCACTCGACGCTCTGCCGGCTCGTCGTTTCGCTGTTAACGCACACCTGGGGCTCAAGGCCGCACAGTCCTCCAAACTCTAAAACTATTGACTCGGAGGCTCGTCGCAACTTAAATAGTCTTGCTGGCCCGATCTAGAATGTTCCCCGCACCCCGAGTCACGCTGAAAGAGGCCAGGGAAATAACCAGATCATTATTTCGTTGATAAACCCAGAAATTCAATCCTCTGAACGTCGGGAGTGCACGAGTCTTGATTGCTTATCTGGCAGCGGTGGTACGAGAGGCGGCACGCCTTTGTAAATCTCCGCGCACTCCTCGGGTTACCAGCCTGCCCTCGATACATTCCTTCGCTCGCTCGTGCATGTAACAATAATATAAAACACACACACATTTTTATTCGTCCCGACATACATGATGAAGGTTGTCCACGATAAAGTGAGCACTTTTGAAATAAACCTTTGGAAAATGTCACTGTCCATATCTGCATATATTTTATCGGGAATACTAACTGGCATGCGTCCAGTTAAGTTGGTAACGCCAGGGAGAAAGTAGTTCTATGTTTTAACATTGAATTAAAACTGTTACAGGAGCGTTTGTGAATACTGAAACTATTTCTTTTGGTTTCTGTTTTTTTAATGCGTATAAATATAAAATTTTGCGAATTTGTAGAAAATTTACTTATCTAATACTTTCACAGTTTTACTCGACCCACGCATGAATGCAGTTGTGAGGCCCATGGCAATGTTAATTGCTGCTGGAGTACTTTGTCCCCGGAACGCACACGATGATTTCCGAAGCGGTAATTTGACCTTTAAAACAGCTCTACAGTCATGACCAGAAAATTACTTCGTCGTAGCACGTAACACGGCGGAATAAATGCGCCTGTGAAAGAGTTTTTTTTTATCGACGGCGGTATTACGTGTGCCGACAATAGGCCTTTATGGGCCCTAATGGCTCGGCAATGCAGATTAATGGCAAGCTTTACGACTGTGTGTTTGTTTGACATTTCTCTGCGTGGACTGTTACGTTACACTGCGACGAAAGCGTTATGGGACCTCTCGTTAATTCAGGGCGTTGTCTAGCGTCGTGTGTCACTTATACCCTGTAGTCAGTTTAGCACATTTGCTTGCATTTTAAAAANTAATGGCTCGGCAATGCAGATTAATGGCAAGCTTTACGACTGTGTGTTTGTTTGACATTTCTCTGCGTGGACTGTTACGTTACACTGCGACGAAAGCGTTATGGGACCTCTCGTTATAAGTCCCGCAACAGATCGCAGCACACTCACTTATACCCTGTAGTCAGTTTAGCACATTTGCTTGCATTTTAAAAAGATAAATTCATTTCCATATAATCAGTGTAGTCTGTTCACGGTAAAGTGAGAGCTTTTGAGGACCTGGTTACTTTTTCCTTTCAGCTATTTTTTATCCTTTAACCACCTTTTGTGAACAAATATTGCCATGTAAGTAATAAACACAGAGTGTATATTCTACCGCACTTGGAAGTTAACGTCTAAGGCCAAAATAAAAAATATATATTTGTGGGCTATTTCATATGAGAGGGCTTTCAAAGTGCCGTGAATAGCATATACTAATGTATGAGACGAGTGTATCATAAGAAACTGCAACCGTGTTAACACTAATAGTGTTAACTATTTTCGAGTGTAGCTCGCAATACATTTCTATTACAATTTTTTTTTCTTTTCCAAGAAGAATAATGAACGATTGAGTTTCTCTGTTTCTTATTGATTATTTTTTTTTGCAATAACAGAACAGCCTATTAAAATTAAAATTTCTGAAGTAAAAAAAAAGTCAATTATGCTAATATCGACACGGTGGGTTGTAGTGGAGTGGAGTAGTAGAGAGATTTTGGCGGCTCTTGACACCGATGTCTTGAGAGCCGATGAGAGTGAAGTGAGGTGAGTATGGAACAGCGCCAGAATGCAAGGGCGGGGGAAAAGGGAGATCCCCGATAAAAACACACCGACCAGCGGCATCGTCCGCCACGATTCCCAAATTCGAAAATCCTGTTCGCCTAGGTGGAAGACGAGTAGAGTAACCACTACACCACCGCGGGCCCACGTCGTGGATTGTAAATCCCGGTACAAACCTAAGGTCACAATCACAGAGCACATAAGTACATGGAGAAGACTAGTCGACAAGTCGACTAGACACTCTGGTCGACAAGTCGATTAGACAATCTGGTCGACGGCCAGCCAACAAAGAAAGCCGTAGAGGAGTTGGAATGTTTGTGCGCCTCTTAGCTTCGGGGTCTTGAGAGCCGATGAGGTTGAGTATGGATCAGCGCCGGAATGCGAGGGAAACGGGAGAACCCCTGAGAAAACCCGCTGACCACCGGTGTCGTCCCGCACGATATCCACGTGCGAAAATCCGGGAGCTACCCCACCGGGAATCGAACGCTGTTGGCCTTGGTGGATGAAAGATGCACAGCAAAGAGTAGTGCGAGTGTATTTTGTGCCAATAGGATGGTGGTTAAATGAAAATAGAGAGACCAACAGAAGGCTTCACTGGAGTATGCAGGTGACTACAGGCTGTTCGCGATAAAGTGAGCACTTTTGAAATCAACCTGTGAAAAATATCGCTGCCCCTACCTGCATATACTTAACGGACGCACTGGGTGGCATGCATCCAGGACAGTTGGCAATGCTGAAGGGAAAGTAGTTCCATGCCTTAACGTTGAATTAAAGGTGTTTGGTAAACATTTGTTAAAACTGAAATGATTTCGTTTGCTTTTTTTTTTTTTATTATGAATTTACATGTAAGAAACAGAATATTTGTGAGATATTTTCTTTTCTAATAATTTCACATTTTCGCTTGATCGACGCTTGAATAAAGTGATCAGGCCCCTACCAATGTTAATTTTACATATGGTTGAAGAATACACAATATTCATACATGTAGGTCTTAAGCAAGGCTTTCAAAAGTGCTCAGTTTACCGCGAACAGGTTATACAAAGTCTTGAACATGAATATATATATATGTTCCTTCCTCAAAGTACCTACAAGTCATACGATGCAGTGTTAGAGGAAAGGGTTTCCAACAAAAGAACTGAGGTTGCACGCAAACTTTTATTCATGCTGCGTGCAGCCGCAGAGAATACTGAAGAATACAGAAGTTAAATGGTGACGTATATTGCGAACTTCAGCCTCACGTGCCAGCAAAATGGCGTCACTGGCCAGCAGTATGGCGGAGCGTCGTTCATCGATCAGTTTCTGGAGACTAACTTGCCAGACCGCAGAGCCCGACCAATAGGGAATATTCCGTAACGTCCGGTAACCATTCAGATCCAGAATGCGTTCACATAAAAGCAGCCGCCACACCATTTCATTTCTGTAAACTTACGTATTCTGTGGCATAGAAAAATCTCGAACACAGCGATCTCTATAGCGGTTGGCATCGAACTATTTCAAACTAGCAGTCGTAGCCTGGCATGTATATCAAACTGTTTTTTTTTATAATGGGACCTTACATAGCTGGCTTAAATACTGAATATATTGCCATTTAATATTAAACGTGGCACAAATAGGAGAGTTCACTGAGTCAAATGCATGTGACTTGGCTTTGAAATTTCTGTGTCCTTTTATTACCTCACTAGAATGATAATCAGCCGTAATAAAATGGTGGCTATATCTTTCCTTAATATCTGGAAAGACGTAAGTGGCCCTCCTTCTCTCCGACCGTCCCATATCTTCTGCCAGATTTCTAGAGATGCTTCTCTCTTCTCCTTCTTTCTTGTCAAAGATGCTGACTTGACAATCGTTTCTTCAAGCAGTGATCCTCTTTCTTCTGCTAAGATATCCAGTGTGGCTGGAGTTCGCGATACAAGCGGTTATTTCACTTCTGTATTGCTAAATATCCGGTGCCTGAGTCACAGAGTATTTAAGAATACAGAGATGCATCGGCCGCTTACACCGCGAACTTCAGCCGCACACCCCGGTAAAATGGCTCCACCGACCCACAAAATGCTGGGACGATGTTTGCCGATCAGTGCCAGGTAACCCACTTGCCAGTCGGCAGCTCATACAATAGCACGCAGTAGCCAATCAGACACAAGGCCCGTTTGCGAGGGCTTCGCGAAGCCAATCACAGGATGAGCGCCCTCATATTGAGGGTTTCGCCTGCCTGGCGCTTGAACTACGTCGTTGCAGAGTGTTTGAAATCCTGGATTTTTGACGAAACTATTAAACGTGTCCCCTGTATCTTTACGTACGAAAAGACATCATACCCGAGACGAAGACAAAATTATACTTTATAAAGTTGCTGCGAATGCTGTAAATATTATTTGGAGCCCTCCAATATAGTAACAAACGGCTTTTTCAGACTGCCGTATCTTAAAACAAACTAGTCGGACACCAGTAAAACTACGGTAGGAGTGTGTATTGAACTTTGCTACAGATTTATCACCAATAATGCGGTAAGGTCACCGCTGAACATCCCATAGGTACACACAGCACCACGAGAACACTGTACGCTCGTTCAGAGACCTGCGCGTAGGGGCTATGGCGCTCTTGTAGTGCGTGCCAGTCTAACCCTTATAGCTCCCTCGCTTCTCGGCCAAAAAAAGGAGAAAAATGATGCAGGTAGGCGGGGTCCTTAATGGAAGCGACAACCCATTTCGATTCTGTGTACTTTTGTACTCTGTGACTGAGTGGAGTGCTGCCTTGCGCCCTTCGTGCTCATATCTGACATCACGTCCCAAAAAAAAAAAAACTGGTGTTTTTGTAATATAGCCTTAGAGTAACAAGATGGCGTAATAGTAAATATTTTTGTTCCTGAAAAATTTTACAGCCATTTAATCAATGCGTAGATGCCAGTGATTACGTCTGTGTCAATGATAACGTACATATATTTTACATACTTCGGAAGAATACAAAGTAGACAAAATACGAAACTGAACATGGTTTTAAAAAGTTTTTCCAATCAACACCAAACGTCTTTTATATTGATGAAGGCTGTTTATAATGTATAATAATTCCAACGTTCGAGCACTCCGGTACGCATACAAAAATTCCGGTTGGTTGATACGAGAACTGTGCTTGAGAGTTTTGACGGTGTTGTACGTCCGCAGAAAACTTCCCAGTAATTAAGCGGGATTGGGGGGGGGATTAATTACGCATTAACATGCAAATGTATGCGCTATCCGCGGAGTGGGGGTAAGAGATAAGGCGTGTCACTCACCGTCGTGTTCTTCAGCGGAACAGGAAATGTCAAGTTGCTAACTGATATTCCAGGCAGGTGTCGCCCAGTCGTGTTGATTATCCGTTTCCGTCTTCTTGAAATTTCTTGGGAATGTGAATGTTTCAAAATACAAGCAAATCTCTTACAGCTTTTTAAAACACCCTGCGGCAAAAACAGGGAAACACGGGGACTGCAGCCCACAGAGACGACAGTACTATCAAGAATGTTTAATTTCTGGCTGTGAATAGCATGGCATCCATTTACACGTAAAAGAACATCTGTTCCGATATAAATCAATTTATGCCCACTTTAAAAAAAACATTTTACATTCGACGACGAGTCTCAGTTTCCTGTTTCGTTTCCAACGGGCTGTTTTTTTTTTTTTTTTTTNNTTTTTTTTTTTTTTTTTTTTAAAGCTAAAATAGCGGAAATCTGCGTTTTCACAATAATTTTTAGGTACGAAAACACATTTGCAGGATATTTAAAGCTGTCGAGAGATGTGCAGCATATATTTATCTTTAATATTGTGCCGTAAAATTGTAGGACCACGCTGAGAATCTCAAGAGGCCTAGTTGCCGACGTAAGGTTAGCCTTGCGCGTAGAGGCGATGAGGCATGTGATGAGGGTACCTGGATCGCCCTTAGCCACCCTGCAATTTTAACTCTTGGACACGTAAAATAACTACAGACATGCAAAACCCTTAAAAGTGCTGTCACAGAAAAAATTATTATTTTATACTTATACGAACAACTCTNCAGAAAAAATTATTATTTTATACTTATACGAACAACTCTTCGACTTTTAGATATTATTTGTAAACACTATTTCCTCACGTAAAAAAATTTTTGACCACCCATTTTTTTTGCATAAAGGCATGTCAAATTCACAGTATTAGTGTTTTTGGGACGTGCAAATAATAAAAACTAACTCTCTTATCGAAATGTGACAACCCATACTGAAATAAGATACCACGAATTACTTCAAAAAGTTTTTTACTTCACGCTATGAAATGTTTTCTTAATTCTTAAAAATAGCTTTACATAAGCAAAAGTTTGTATACATTTTTATTTGTAGCAGACTATAATTTTTTGTAAAATAGTTTTGCTGCGCAAACCTTAAAACGAATTAAGACCATGACCTTTCAAGTTACCTTCGTTAAACTTTCTGCAAATATTTTTGTTTATTATTATTTGTACGTCCCAAAAACACTATAATTGTGATTTTGACATGCCATAATGGAAATAAAAACAATGCTATCCAAAAAATTTGTATGCGAGGAAATATTACTCACAAGTAATTTCTACAAGTTAAATGGTATTCCGTAAAAATATAAAAGAATGAATTTGTTTAGGGCTACGGCACTCTTTGGGCAGTAAGAAACCTGAAGGGAAACAAGGATGGAATCCGTACTGCATGCTCTGAAATAAGACTACCTCTATTAAGTTCGGAGTTGGGTTATTTTAAAAACTGACCTGCGAAGAAAACCTCTGATCATAACCGCATATATTTTAACGTAACCCTAACCGAAGTACTCCCAGGTAAATTATTAGTATTGGCCTCTAAAAGTGACGTTATGATAGGGTGTTCACGGTAAACTGAGCACTTTTGAAAGACCTGCTTACGATATACTTCTCGGATTGCATTGTATCCGATCGCCATATGTAAACTTATCATTGCCATGGGCCTGGTCACTTTAGCCATGCGTCGGTTACGTATAAAACTGTAAAATTATTATAAATGCATATGTTTTGGCAATTTGCAAACCCTACGTTTAAAAGCGTAAATAAACGAATAAAATAAAATAATTTCAGTATCAACAAATGCTTACCTAACACTTCTTATTCGGCGTTAAGACATGGAACTACTTTTCCTCCGTCGTTACCAACTTAACTGGACGCCTGCCAGATATTGCGCCCGTTGAAATACATGCAGGTAGGGGCAGTGGCATTTTTCAAATGTTGATTTCAAAAATGCTCACTTCATTGTGAACAGTCTTCATTTGACATCACGCTAGACGCCGCAGTCCTCTGTGTGCTCAAGCCGGCGTCATTTTGTTCGATAGCTCTTGCCCAGGTGTGAAGCTATTCCCCTTCTGATAGGACTGCGCGCGTCCAATTGCGTGCTCACTTGTTGCCACAGTTACCCAAGGCGCGTAACATAAAATATGGTCCTATGAGAAACGTAGCGCAGAAGTACAAGGTGCTTAAAGTATAACGTGTCACCAAATAATAACGTGGATTTTGCATTTTTTCCATTTGTTAGTGTATCAAGAAAATTAGCCCCATGTCTTAACGTCTCTGTGAGTGTTATGTAAAATTTACGGCACCTTGGTTTGTGTACGTTTCCAGTTGTGAGGTCTATTTAAAATTTGGCAAATAAATACAAATTCGTCAGGGCTTTTAAAAGTGCTCCAGCAACTCGTACTCAACTGGAACGACAGCAAAAATCAAAACAAAACAAAAATCCTCAAGCTTAAAGAGGAATGCGGAGTCTATCCCTACTAGTCATTAAAGCCTTGCCATACAGTACATTTTTTTACGTCAAACTGATTTAAAAACAATTTTGTCAAATAAAATGTGAGATTCCAGCGCAGACCTTACTGCACTGAGAGAAATGTTTGTTACAGCCATAAAAATATTCGTTTGTATTGGATCAAAAATATATTTAGTTGCCGCAACAAAACTTGAAAGGCAACGAAATTTATTTTGTTCATCTAACATAATACACGCTTGAATTAAAAAAAAACCAACAGGAATTAGACTGTCAAAAATATGTAGTTAAATATATATATATATATCAGAACTATGACAACACTAAAAAAAATTTGTACGTTTTACAAACAGTCCTATGGAAACTATTCGCCAGAAATGTTCTTGCAACACTACAACTAATATATTGTATCCTTACAACACACTCTTGTACGAAACTAACGAAACATACAAAATTGGGTATGTATCTCAATGTTCATAATAAATTTGAAGTGCACAGCTCTTGCTTGATAAAATTCACCATTAGTAAGGGCACCTGTTTTTCGCGAAAAGCTTTCAGGACAAGTTCTGTTCCAAAATACTTTAGTTAAGAACCACTTTCGTTATTAGATCATTGGAATTGTTACACGTCTTATCNAATAAAATGTGAGATTCCAGCGCAGACCTTACTGCACTGAGAGAAATGTTTGTTACAGCCATAAAAATATTCGTTTGTATTGGATCAAAAATATATTTAGTTGCCGCAAAAAAACTTGAAAGGCAACGAAATTTATTTTGTTCATCTAACATACTACACGCTCGAATTAAAAAAAAACCAACAGGAATTAGACTGTCAAAAATATGTAGTTAAATATATATATATATATCAGAACTATGACAACACTAAAAAAAATTTGTACGTTTTACAAACAGTCCTATGGAAACTATTCGCCAGAAATGTTCTTGCAACACTACAACTAATATATTGTATCCTTACAACACACTCTTGTACGAAACTAACGAAACATACAAAATTGGGTATGTATCTCAATGTTCATAATAAATTTGAAGTGCACAGCTCTTGCTTGATAAAATTCACCATTAGTAAGGGCACCTGTTTTTCGCGAAAAGCTTTCAGGACAAGTTCTGTTCCAAAATACTTTAGTTAAGAACCACTTTCGTTATTAGATCATTGNTTTCGCGAAAAGCTTTCAGGACAAGTTCTGTTCCAAAATACTTTAGTTAAGAACCACTTTCGTTATTAGATCATTTGAATTGTTACACGTCTTATCTGTCTGCCCACGAATCACTGAAGGTCAGTATCGGAGAAACTTAATTCTGATTGACTATCTCATGTAACACTCTCTCTCTCTCTCTCTCNAATCACTGAAGGTCAGTATCGGAGAAACTTAATTCTGATTGACTATCTCATGTAACACTCTCTCTCTCTCTCTCTCTTCGCACAAAGGGAAGCTGCCAATATCCGAAGGAGGGCTTCAAGTGTGCACATAGGATATTGAAGTCTTGTCTCCTCGTAAATCTTTTCGCGAAAAATACATCCCGCAGCAACATTCTGTGAAATTTTCTCCACTTTACTAGCGTTACAAAAATCATCTTTGCGGTTAGTTTCCAAAAATCGTAAAAATACAACAAAATTATACTAGAGACCAGCGAAATTCGTATTTATCATGTAGCAACACGCTAGATTTGGCCGTCCTGCATATATTCGAGTCGAAGTCATTTGTTATAGGGTTTTTGCAAAATCGAGGGCCCGTTTTCGGTTCGACACGGTTGGATGTGATTAGGCCATCCGATTGTTAGTGGACTCCGACTGGATCAAAGCAGCCCAGGGCACCGAGTATATAAGTACACATGGCTAGAGACCTGAAAAATTCGCGAGTTCAATGACCTGCAGGCAAGAATCTACAGTCTTATGTACAATTTTGTCTATAAACTGCACATTGGTTGTCTGCTTACATAGTGGAAGGCTACTATAGGGCCAGCGTTCTCCAGGAGGTGTCAAACACCGTGTGGACCAATGTCTGAAGTTATATAAACACA
>NQII01012804.1:2845-25493 GCA_002778355.1 Clitarchus hookeri
TAATAATTATATTTCCAGGGTTGGTACAATAGGTAAGGAGTAATACCAACAGGGGTGAAGGTATTTCAATCTAGGACTATAGGCATTCACGTCAATGTCGTCGTCAGACGAGATCAATAACCGGGAAACGTTTATCTCGGAAGCTACATACATTGATCTTCCCTTTACATTTAGTTTTGATATCCAGTTTCGGAGTGTTTTGGTTTAGAAAAGACCCATATCTCCTTCGCACAACTGAACACTCCCGATCTTAATCATGTAGATATATGAATTAAATTTCAAGGTCACAGGATTGGCATCCAAAATAAAAACCCTCTCGAAAACTACGAATTTTTGGCACCTCAGGTAAGTAATATCTGTGAGGTATTAAATTTTACAAACTCTTAAACTTTCTAGTCAGATTAACTTTCATGCGCTTTGAGATTGTCAAACTGAAATGCTAAGATAAATTAATATATCTACGTTTAAATTCTTTAATACGAATTTTTTAACGTTAGAGCACTTCAAAAACGCTAGTTATAAAATTGCATAACTATTTGTAAGTAGAACTTTCATAATTCGACAGTTACCTGTTATGCTTGCGAGTTCTAGTAGTTCAATGGCATTTCTAGACATTGCACAAGAACTGCACATCTGCATTGCAACTATTCTACAAACTTCAATTTGTACAAATTAAAAACTTATTCAAATACTCTGGAAGGTTTATTTTTAATAATTCATTTCTACTTTTTTCTTTACCGCAATACCACCACGGTTTGTATAATGTATCTTCCTTGTGTTCGGACCGTAGGTCTAAGGAAATGCCTACACACAGAATGTTTGTTAACTACAGTACGAAGATAACGAGTGCTAGGCTTTGTGGCGGCTTTCTATTATTCAATACAAGTACATGATTTCTTTAAGCTATCTATATTAAATATATTGTTACATTATTTATAAATTTTACTATTTACAAACACACTTTAAAATTATGCTATTCATTGACTTTTTCACATAAGTATAATTTAATACTTATTACATTTATTCTTTTAGTAATATGTATTTTATAATATATTTTAATAAATTTCTTTATTTTAACATAACATATATATTTATCACCATTACATCCAACTGTTATTTATTTACATCTATGAATGAATTTAATGACAATAATAATATATCAATATTTTTTTTCTGAAAAATACAAATCTATCATTATTAAAATTTTGCTGTAGTGTAGTGAATTTTTATATGTTTATATTTTTCATACTCGTTGAAATCTACCTAATCTTATAACAGCAATGTTAATCATTATTTAGTAATTTTTCTGGTATTTCACCTGAACCAATTATTATAAATCTATTTGTTGTAAATTTTATATGTTATCTAACAAAAAATTCAAATTCATATGTAAAGATTGATCCTGAACAACGTGTCCAAACGCAATGTAATTGGTAGCCTACCAGTAACCCTTACAAACGCTGACTTTTCGCTTGAAATTCATTCGCCTGACAGAGTTACACCAAGGCGAAATTTCTGTACAATAACGTATACATGATAATTACGTAACATAAAGTGATAAATTCTCAGAGATAACAAACATTTTTTGGGTAAAAAAAACGCATTTCTAATCTATCAATGAATTTAGATGATATTTATCAATAACTGTTCGCAGATAGCAGATATCGATGCCAGATAACACTATTTTCATATCAAGGGTATATTATTTAGAATTTAAACAATGTGAAATATCGACTTCTAAGGGTTTAACTGTTATTATCAGCATTTTTCGAGGATATGCAGTGTCCGCCCATGGAATAGAACATACCCGGAGAATAGCAAAGCAATAACAACTGTGTTCCTAATACTATCGAGTTTTTTTTGCTGCTGCTGCTCGTTCCAGATGTGTCTTAAACCAGTTCCTGGGATGTAGTGCACCTGAATCTGTAGCACTACTTTGGGATTGTTAGTAAGTGTTTATAACTAATTTCATATTCATTTAATTTTTTTATTAGGGCGTGCAGAAGTGTTATCCTCAATCGACACAGGTTTATTTGAAGCGATATTTTAAATACACATGCTAATATTTACGGCTTGATGTATTCAAACGAAATAAATTGTTACATTGTACTATATAATTGAATCCATCTCGTAAAGGGACATTTTTGTGTAATATGTGATTGTGATGGTTGGTACGCGTTCATAAATCTTTTACTTTTTATTTGATTTTTATATCAGTTTGCATCCTTGTATAGCCGTGTTGACCTTATCATATAACTATTTGGTTTCATTACTATTATTTTTTAATCTGTTTGTCTCAGTGCGGTGCAGTACCGTCTCAATTGCGTGACTGATGGTTTAAATGTATGTTGTTTCGTATGTGCTTGCAGTTCTGATAATATAAATTATATATATTCAAATATGTAGGTGTAAAATTATTTATGTGTAGCGCTGTTAAACACATACTGCGTACAGCATCCGAGGCCTGTGTAATGTGATAATGCACTGTTTGTAATTTCTTATAACTATTTTCCCTTTACATTTGGTTTTCTTATATCTGTTTGCATCAGTGTATGTAGCCGTGTTGACATTATCGCTCCTGTGCTTCTCGGCTTCTGAAAAGTTTTTTTTTCGACTAGTATGATGTAAAGTGCACGATGCTCGCGCAATATACATAGGCTGTTAATTGCTTATTAATATTTGTTTTATAATTATTTTTATATCTATTTGCATCAGCTTGTAGCAGTGACGTTTCTCTTTTGCAACTAATGGTTTAAAAGTATGTTGTTTTGTGACAAGCAAAGGAAAACGGTATTTACAAGTCGNCGTTTCTCTTTTGCAACTAATGGTTTAAAAGTATGTTGTTTTGTGACAAGCAAAGGAAAACGGTATTTACAAGTCGCGTAATGCGTTTTGCAATTGTATTGTATTCATTTTTGTGGTTGATGATTGTGATCATTTGTTGTATCTCATGTCGACATGCAATATGCGTTTTTACTAAACTTCTTGGTTTGAACGTAACACTGACATAACTATTATGTATNTCTCATGTCGACATGCAATATGCGTTTTTACTAAACTTCTTGGTTTGAACGTAACACTGACATAACTATTATGTACTGTAACTACATCGGTTTTTTATAAGTACGCTGAGGACATATGACTATGTCACAAATTTGGTGAATGTATCTTAAAGGGTTAGGAAATTATAGCCGAATATGTTTATTAGTTTGCGTAGTGCATATTTCACTCTGCGGTCATTTTCGTTGTCAAAATTGGTGTTACGAATTTGGTAGCGTTATCTTAAACAATTCGCAAATTACGGCTAACAATGCTCATATGTATTCTTATGGTGTATTTCACCCTGCGGTCATTTTCCTTGTCACGGGTGACGTCTATGCTACGAATTTGGTTGCTGTATCTTAAATGGTTCGGAAATTACGGTCAACTATATTAATAAATATGCTTAGGGCATATTTTACTCTGCAAACATTTTCGTTGTCGGGGGTGATGTCTATGTTACGAATATGATGACTAGTTTAAATGGGTCGGAAATTATCGTCAACTATGCTTATAAGTTTGCATAGGGTCATAAATTACCCTGCGATCATTTTCCTTGTCGGGAATGATGTCTTTTTATGAATATGGTGACTGTTTCTTAAACAGTTCATAAATTACTGTCAACTATGCTTTTAAGTAGACATAGGGCATAAATGATCCAGTGATCATTTTAGTGGACGTGGTTGATGCTTATGTTATGAATATGGCAACTATAACTTGCACGATTTGAAAGTTGTGTTCTACTATGCTTATAAGTACGCATTGGGAGTAAACGACCCTCTAATCATTTTCGTTGATGGGGTGATGAAAATGTTACGAATTTTGTGACTATCTTAAACGATTCCGAAATTACGGCCAACTATTCTTATCATGTCTCATAGGACATAAATCAGCCTGTAGTCATTTTCGCTGTCGGAAGTGATGTCTATGTTATGAATATGGTGACTGTATTTTTAACAGTTCGGAAAATATAGCGAACTATGCTTAAAAGTACACAATGAGAGTCTCGCGTAGCCAATCGGGGACAAGACCCTTTCGAGAGCCTCGTATAACCAAAGTCGATACCCTTTCGAGAGATTCGCATAGCCATCGTTGGCCGGGTAGTGTAATGACAGAGTATGAAATCGGGATGTAGGAGCATGTTCGCATTTTAGGAAGACACTGGGAGACGCTTAGAATGCTAGAGCATGAAGTAGGGAACAAGATGTCAAGAGCATGAGGAAATTATCGAATTTAGATGAACTTGGAGAAAATCCCTCGCTTGGAATGGAAGATCATTAAGTAGGGAACAATATAGCCACAAGGAATGACTTAGCATGATAGTCGGTATTTGTTAACAAAATGGCCGCAGTTGGGAAGGAATGACAGAGCAGGAGGTTTGAGTCTTGACATCATCCAAAATTGCTGCTGCTTGTCCCTGCCAGGATGCCAGGTGAATGGACTCCTTCGGTACTGGCTGGCTAAATGACTGCCGNAATGTTACGAATTTTGTGACTATCTTAAACGATTCCGAAATTACGGCCAACTATTCTTATCATGTCTCATAGGACATAAATCAGCCTGTAGTCATTTTCGCTGTCGGAAGTGATGTCTATGTTATGAATATGGTGACTGTATTTTTAACAGTTCGGAAAATATAGCGAACTATGCTTAAAAGTACACAATGAGAGTCTCGCGTAGCCAATCGGGGACAAGACCCTTTCGAGAGCCTCGTATAACCAAAGTCGATACCCTTTCGAGAGATTCGCATAGCCATCGTTGGCCGGGTAGTGTAATGACAGAGTATGAAATCGGGATGTAGGAGCATGTTCGCATTTTAGGAAGACACTGGGAGACGCTTAGAATGCTAGAGCATGAAGTAGGGAACAAGATGTCAAGAGCATGAGGAAATTATCGAATTTAGATGAACTTGGAGAAAATCCCTCGCTTGGAATGGAAGATCATTAAGTAGGGAACAATATAGCCACAAGGAATGACTTAGCATGATAGTCGGTATTTGTTAACAAAATGGCCGCAGTTGGGAAGGAATGACAGAGCAGGAGGTTTGAGTCTTGACATCATCCAAAATTGCTGCTGCTTGTCCCTGCCAGGATGCCAGGTGAATGGACTCCTTCGGTACTGGCTGGCTAAATGACTGCCGTCAGCAATAGCCAATCAGAGACGAAACTCTTTTGAGAGCCTCGCATAGCCAATTATAAACGAGAACCTTTCGAGAGCTTCGCGTACTTGATTTCACATTCCGTTTGATATTACACAACTTTTCGGCCGGATTCATCTGGATTGAAAAAAAAAACACCAGCTGAATTGTGCAAACACCAGCCGAATTGTGCAAGGCATATTTTCGAGACAAATTTTGTCGTGAATGAGGGAAATTTGGGTAATTTTGATGGAAATTCTTGCGATGGGAATGTTTTTGAGTTGAAAAAGGGAAATTTTGAGGGNAGGGAAATTTGGGTAATTTTGATGGAAATTCTTGCGATGGGAATGTTTTTGAGTTGAAAAAGGGAAATTTTGAGGGAAACAAGGGAAAAATTACGTCACCGAAGATAGGCCGCTGCTCGCCGCTCGTCCTCCGTCAGGCGCCAGGTTCAAGAGAAGGAACTTTTTCCTACTAATGACGAGCTACCTGAAGTGTTTCTTGCGTAATGCTTCTGCAAGCTAACAAAATTGCATTCCTGCATGTTTTCTGGCGTCATAGGAACCGCTAAGTACACCTTATATTTCAGTGTTCCCAACATGGATAAATCGCGAGTAGTGAAGTCCGGTGAGTGAGCTGGCCTTCTTACAAATTCAATATGCCCTTACGACC
Organism: Clitarchus hookeri; assembly: GCA_002778355.1. NCBI lineage: Eukaryota > Metazoa > Arthropoda > Insecta > Phasmatodea > Phasmatidae > Clitarchus > Clitarchus hookeri. The sequence continues at coordinate 8,694 of NQII01012804.1, forward strand.
AGTTTGAAAACGTTTCGTTTAATACTTCCCTTGCAACTAAATAAAAGGTATAGAATAACTATCATGCCGAAACCACATATCACGATGTATGTCGATTGGTATGTCATTCAGAAGTGCCGGTATGGTCTTTCTGAGAAAATGGGCCTACATAGGCCTACAGCCTGATATTGTACCTTCAATGAAGTATGGCTTGATGATGTAGTCTCCAAGAATTTTACACCACACATTCAATTTCCACTGCTGCTGGTGCTCCACATGCCGGACCCAACGCAGATCCTCCATCGCCCTGTGGTACATATTTCATAAAATTATGCAGCGATGGTTTGACAAGTTCACTTAATCGGTAAATAGTATGTTATTCAGAAAATTGCTGTCATCGCTTCCAGACAATCAGAATAAACCTACAAAACTGAACACTCTGCTCGGAATCACCTTCATTAATGAAGTTCCACGTGATATGGATGGCATTTCCGTAGGTGCATAATCCATAATAATCTTTTGTTACATATTTTTACAAACCTGGAAGTTTCCGCGTATCCATGTGGAAGTTTTAATCCTCATGTGCCAACACATTGTGTTGATGCGACTCAAATGTATGAGTCTTTCGTCGCAATCATATTGTGGAATTCCAATCGCATCGTACCAAGAGACGTGTGAAAATTATTCGTATAGTTTGTCTTGAGATGTGTGTACGATAAGGATACCTTTCACCATATTTTTGGACGGCATACTTGGTATTTCTGTCATACTCACAATAAATAAGTAGTGCCTCCTGTTTTTCCTCATTCGTGAACTTCATTGCGTATGTACAGTCTCACACTGCAATACCACTTAATATAACATATGACGGGGATTGGTGCTGAGCGGCTATTAAGAAGCTGTCCCACCAGGATAGGGCACGGCACGTGATGCTAGCTTACAGCTGTGCGTACAGGTCCACTGATCCAAACTACCAGCCCACATTACTTAATCATATTTGCACAATATCTCTTGGCGCTTCTGTGATATTTTCCATTGCATATGCTATATCACAAAATTACTCTTCTCATAAACTTTCAAATGCCGTTGAATTAAATATTTGTATCGAAGGAAAAAACTATTTGTGGTTTAATTAATTCTGTTAATATTACGCATAGTCGCTTTGAAGCAAATTACCTGCCGCCGTATGTAAATTAATTTAGAAACAACTTCATTTCATGATTTCTATCGTTCAGGAAATTTTGGGGGTGTCCACATTATCCGCACAATCCTGTACATAAACATAACTTTAATAACGTTAATTTTATTTCTACCTTTTAAAGTAAAAATTTTATTGTATTTAGTTGTAAATTTAATTACGCAATTTAAAGAATTGAACTATGAATTTGCGATAATAGCTATATAACATATCTCCTATTTTCAAATTTATTTTATGAATACGTTATTAGTTTATAAAATAAATTTTAAAAATCTATACTGTATAACTCTTATATTACTATCTATATCAGTAAATTATTTTAACCAGTAACTTTTTACAATTTTTGACATAATTCATGCTAGAAAAAAAATAATTACGCACAGAAATCTTAAATTTCTACAATTACTTTTTCAACTTATCTGAGTTATTAATGGTTGATAAAAATTTATATCATAATTTTAGTAATAAAATGTACTTTTTATTATCAAACTATAAATATTTATAATAATTTAAATCAGATTTAGGTGTGTAGCCTTGTAAACATTTTAATACAATATTTTCTGGTATTCTCTATTACACCTATTTTTCCTTAGGTATTTACACTATCGTAACTTTCATAAGATAAATGCTGATAAATATACATTTTTTAATCATAATTGTTAAATATTTAATACTTTTTATTAGATTAATTATCCTGAGAAATGACTCTTTTAATTTTCACCAAAATAATTAAAAAGTAAGAGTATAAGTTATTAGCAGAACTATCTGGCATTGCACTTTTATAATAGGGTAATATGAGATTCACGACCTCATATTAGAGCCTTCGGACCAAATAGGGACCCGGAGATTCACTTCACCATTTTATGAATTATTTGGGCTTTGAGCCCAATGGCAGGCTGGTGCCCATTTTAACCTACACAGTATTACAAGTTGGGAATTGAAAGGAATAGTATAAAATATAGAGTGTGTGGACATAAAGGTATGGGGCACAGACGTAAGACGCCGATCTACTGCTATCTTATGTCACTTGACTGCGATATTGGATCTGGATGACCTTAAACTCGACCTGAAACTTGTGACCATGACCCCAATCTCGTAACCTTGAATTACATATTACCCAAAAATTCCAAAAAAGTTCTAAAAAATTGCAAAAAATTAACAAATTCTAACAATCGATAGATCACATGGTTTTACATCACTATCCCCCTCTACACCCACTACAGTAGACAACATACCCTTGCCTCACACCCTTTCCAGCACCTTTCCCATAAAAAAATGAGAAAATTCACAAACAAGTCAAAAATGATAAAAATAGAGGACCTTAACGCGTTAAAATCATTTTCCCTGTCCATCACAATACACCCAAACCAACACACCTCACCTAAAATCTAAAATCCCAATACTAATACAAATATAAGAAAAAACGCAAAAAAATAGGAAAAAAAAAAAAAAAAATTCAAGGAGAAATCCACATTAATAATTTTAACCAACGCGTTTTATTTTATGTATATTTAAATTTTGACTCCAATAGATTTAATCTCAAAAAAAAAAAAATTGTAAAAATTGCAAAAATCTAAAAAAATTGATGAAAAAATTATATATCAAATGCGATAAATAAATTTGGATGTGAATGACCCTGAGGGTTCGATTCTCATGAAGGTGGTAGAGCACAGTCACTCCCTAGTACGACGAACAGCAGGCGACCGACGCTCGCAATTTTTCATTGCAGGTTCAGTCGCCAAGCCTCCTACCATACAAGACAAGAATATCCGCTTAAAACACGAACAGGCTATGCCAATCATCAACACTCCCCAAACCAAAAGAACTACAAATACTACACAAACATTCCAACCATCCAGTATAACGTCCATCGAAATAAGCCAACCATTACAAATGCTAATGCAAAACAGCCGACCATTCATAGAGACTGACCATTCCTAGAAGGCCATATCTAAGCTCCATAGCAGCTGACCAGGCCAATCAAGCATACTAGCCAATTAAACTGACCATTCATTCTAACCAACGACTGACTCCTACACTTCTTCCAGCGAAAGGGTCCTCCGAAATCATTAGAAATACGCCTCCGCAGACCACCTATTCAATCCTCTGCAATCATCCATGTCACTTTTCAGCAATCCTCTTTTGCAACCATCAATAATCCTCAGAATTCATTCTCCGCAATCCTCATCAATCCTTCAATCAATCATATTTCCTCGATCTATAGCTCTATCAGTACTTAGGTTTGAAGGTTGTCCCCACCCATATGCATAGAAATTACATTAATTCATTAACGTCTCCAAAATTTTACATATTGACAGAATTAATGTGGTTTGTGCAGTTCACTACTCATGCATTGTTTATAATTACAGCTGTTATTAATATTCTCTGTGTGGATTTTTACTTTAACAGTCGAATTATTATGGTGCCGTTATAAAANTAATTACAGCTGTTATTAATATTCTCTGTGTGGATTTTTACTTTAACAGTCGAATTATTATGGTGCCGTTATAAAATTATGAGGTACGAACGAATACTAAATACGAAAATAAAAACACAATTATTTTATTTCAAAAATGTTATGATTATTTAACACTTTACAATATCAGAATAAAGCCTCTCAATATATCATGAGATATAATCCATGATCTTCAGGTCACTAATAATTTATAATATCTCGTTAATGTGCTGGGTATTCTCCATTTGATGCAAAGCGAATAAATGTCTGATAGTATCAACAAGCTCATTTTGTTCTTAGAGAAACCTATGTGTAGCCAATGTTCTCATCATATTCTTTTCTCTTCGCCCTACTCGTTGCATCAAATGTGGAAGAGGGACGTGTCAGTGCATCGGAAAAATTGTTATCTTCTTCATCACCATCACTGTAATCATCTTGAGTACCATCACTGCCATCATGGTTATTTTTATCACTACTTTTTCATGGTAATCTTTACCTACTCTTATGTATTCTATTTTAAATTAATATTCTTTGCAGCAGGAATTGGTTACTCAAAAATATTTAGAGCTGAGGGCTATTTAATTTATTGATTTCACGTGAATGTTTTGTAAGAGTTTATTACATATGAACCGACTCTACAGCACACTACAAAGCAATCATTTCATCTTTAAAATCAGAATTTATATAATGCTGACTTTAGGGCAGGTATAAGGCATCAGAATTCAGGACTCTTTCGCCAACTTGGTTACTGAAGTGGATGTCGCCAGCCAGCGATTCTAAATTTGCGGTTTTTGCCTTGAAATAGCGGATTTGGTTTTCAGAGATGCCAGTTTTGTCAAAAAGTATGCCCTCTGTAACCCAATCCGCCAATTTTTTTAAAATGTTAAAAAAAAAATGCTTGCTACTCTATGCGGCAGAGTCACTGATCAACGCGCCTAATTTATCCTGAAAAGCAGGAAAAACATCAGCCGCAACAAAACGCTAATGACAAAAATTAATGACTTTTTAAATGAATATCTAATTTAAAATTAAAAAACATTAAAAGCTTTATTATATAGTGTTATACACCACCAGTCTTGTATTTTCAACGCGCATGCAATTGTGATGGCATAAAGATTATGTAATTCAATGATGGGACATCCAGATTACAAATAATATGTATGCCCCTCCATCAACATCAAAAATATATTCCCATCAACCGATCTCACAAACACCCCCCCATCAGCACTTCAATCACCACCCAATATAATCACACCACCTAACCATGAAATCCCCACTACATTTCTCCAGCCACTAAACCTCCATCCATTTCAATTTTTATAAAAATTCATTAAAATTAGAGCAATTCGTACAAACCTTCGGAAGTTAATTTTAAAGGATTAATATAAATGATATTTTTCCCTTCTGAAAGATAAATTCCCATTTGACCATCTCTCATCACACAAACATGAACACATATGCCCCCAACTCAATATGACCACCTCCCGTCACTAAACCGTGGACACATCAGCCTCAGCCAACATGAACACCTTTCATAGCGCGACCATGATACCTCTGCCCCCAATAACCATCTTTCGCAATACAACTATATACACCTCAGGCCCTCCCATCGTGACATCCTCCCACCACACAAATATGAATCCTCTGCTCCCCACCCGACGTGACAACCTTTCATCACACCACCAAAAACCCTCTGGCCTTCACCCAAAATGACAGACACTCATCACCCAACCTTGAATCTCCTGGTCTCCAACCATCATGACAAATTGTCATCACAAATCCATAAATTCCCCCCCNAACTCTCGCATGCCAGGCATGCAGCTGACTGGCTTTGTAAAAAATAATCGTGGAATTATCAGTGATCTAGGAATATACGCATTCATAAATAATACAAATGTAGTGATTTATGTATGTTATTTACTTTTGAAAAATTCCGAAATCTAAATAAAAAAATATAGTTTCATGTATCAAACACTTATTTTTAATGCAAAAACGATTTTTGAAATTTAAAAGATGTAAATTTGTAATTTGCATACGACAGCTGGTAGTATTAACAAAATTATTCCTTCCCACTGAAGCAGAGTGATTTGAAGACATATCTTATCTATTGGGAACAGACACTCTAACCACTGGACTTCAACAGCTGACAATGGAGAGCAGCGATACAATTTTTAATATTTTTCTTCCAAATAATATATGGTTCATGGCCGCATATATCCGAGTGCAGGTTTTGTTAAAATTTATCGTAATAGGCATTTTACATGCAAATTGGGAAGCACTGTATTTTCAAATTCTTTGCTTTTCAGTCAGGTGTGAATCTTAAATTAGATTATGTGCCGATGCCCACGTTGTATTTTTTTATGCATTCATTATGATAAAAGGCTAGCATATCTTATATTCATAAGCCGGGTCGTATGCAAGCGAATATTTATAGGCATGAAGATGGCTCGTGAAATTCAGATGGCAAGCAACATGTCTAGCTCCAGGGATGTATCTATGAATGTATAAACCCTACGATCCTTTATAGCCATTGCAATGAGCTAATTTAATAAAAACTTTTGTATTATAACATTTCTTTGCCAAAATATCTTATAACATGATGATCACAATAACGGTTTAAAATAAGTAATAACTAGCTACTCATTTTGATTTGTTTTTAAAATTTATTTAAAGTATTTTATTAACAAAAATACAAACATTTTTCATGTTCTCCTTGTAAGGCGCACCTACATTCTTTCTTTAGAAGGAATCGAAGTTTTTTGTCACTTTCAAACTTTGTGCTGCCGTTCAGAAAGTTTAAAGGCAAAGATTTCATAGCAGACCCAGTTTGTTCCAAAAAATGTTACGGCCAAAGCCACATTTAATAGGCCATAAGTAGAAAATTAGCTTAAATTGGTTGGAATTACGAATTTGTGAACTAGGATTAGGACGACAGTAAAATTATATAACACGTTATGTTGAATTTAAAGCGACTAAATAAATCTAAAAGTAAAAGCTGAACACTTAAAATTTTTTAATTAAAATATGTTTCTTGAACAGCGTTTCTTACAACATATAAGGTAGGAATAAATTAAATGACTACCACCACCAAATATAAGTATTTATTTTCCAAGTAGCCTCAATCAGCAAAATAAATTACGACGGTAAACGAAATGAGTGATTTCTCATTTATTTCTCCCAAGAAATATTGTTTGAATAAAATCGGTAGAGCATAATACCGTTTAAGTACAATGAGTTTACTATTTCTAAAAATATTACAGTTACTTTACCTGTGTTGTACCTACTTTAAAACCCTCTGTTCTAAAATATTTCGTAAAATACAAACAACAGAACCGAAAGTTTCATATATTTTTATTAATGTGCGTCCTATCTAAAATAACGAGCCACACTGAGAGACTGCAGAAAAATTTTTTTTTATGAATAACTCAATGGTAAAGTAATTATTTATGCAATTCAATATCTGATAATTTTGTTTAATTTCTTTCTAGGGGGATGCACAACATGAGAAAACTACTTATCTCATTGTTTTTCCTGATGATGAAGTCATCGGATGAAGTGAAGGCCGTAGTTGAACTGACGGAGCGATACAGGGCACTAGAGTTTGTCAAGGAAGCAACTTCTATAATCAGCCGACATGCGAGAGGCTTCGTAAGAAACATCGTGCTGTATGCTGATGATAAGAGCGGCAACATGCAGGACTTCTTGTTCAGCTCTCTGCATTGGTTATCAGTTCCGGTATATGTTATAAATCAGACCACCTGCTGGGAGAGCCACACTCTTAGACAAAACACGGCGTTTGTAATACTATCTGACAGCGGTGACGTAGACAGATACCTAGATCACTTGGAACTAGTTAGTAAACTTCCCATGTGGACAAGCTGGTCACAGGTTTCGTTCGTCGATGCTAACTTGAATGACAATCACACTGATATTTCATATCCTTTACTGAATTCCAGTTGGCAAAAATTCGAAACTTTAAACTCGTTAGTTATCCGTAAAGCTCAAAATGGAAAACGTCAGCAATTTTGTCTCGCTAACCGTTTTAATCCATTTATTTCTGAGGGACGAGTAATCGACGTCACTGACGAGGAGAATATATATGAAAAGTCACGGTTTGATGGTATGGGATATCCCTGTGCATGTACTGCAGTTAACTATCCACCATTCTCGTTTGAGATTACATTGCCAAACGGGGAGAAAAAGCTGGGAGGTATGATTGGTACAGTTATGGATATTGTTGGTAAGTCACTGAATTTAACCTGTACAACTGACCGAGCTTCTTTGAGCGATACATCCAAATGGGTGTTGCCTGACAACTTTTATAAATCATATGATATTGTCTCTCCATTTGCTATACTACAGACACATAATATGAAGTTGTCTTCATACCCGTACGTAATTGAAAAAGTGGTCTTGATTGTTCCCAAGGCCAAGCAGATACCGGAATGGATGAGTGCTCTACTGCCATTNGAAAGTTGTTTTAATTGTTCCCAAGGCCAAGCAGATACCAGAATGGATGAGTGCTCTACTGCCATTTACCTATCAGTTGTGGATTCTGTATTTAGGGGTTTTCTTCGCACTTGTTGTTTTAGGAAGAATTTATTCGTTTTTCACACGAAAACATACTTCGTTATTGCTTTGTTTTAGTTTGGAATTATTCAGAATGTTCTTCCTTGGAATGATCAATAAGAGGGTCTTAAATACCGGATTAAGAATATATTTTATTTCTGTAGCCACATTCAACATTGTCATTAATAATGCGTACTCAGGGTCATTTACAAGCTNTTGAGCGATACATCCAAATGGGTGTTGCCTGACAACTTTTATAAATCATATGATATTGTCTCTCCATTTGCTATATTACAGACACATAACATGAAGTTGTCTACATACCCATACGTAATTGAAAAAGTGGTCTTGATTGTTCCCAAGGCCAAGCAGATTCCGGAATGGATGAGTGCTCTACTGCCATTTACCTATCAGTTGTGGATTCTGTATTTAGGGGTTTTCTTCGCACTTGTTGTTTTAGGAAGAATTTATTCGTTTTTCACACGAAAACATACTTCGTTATTGCTTTGTTTTAGTTTGGAAATATATAGAATGTTTTTCCTTGGAATGATCAATAAGAAGGTCTTTAATGCCGGTTTAAGAATATATTTTATTTCTGTAGCCACATTCAACATTGTCATTAATAATGCGTACTCAGGGTCATTTACAAGCTGGATTACTGTACCCCAGTACTACGACGATATAAAGCAAATTCAAGATATTAAATATTACAGTTTACCAGTGGGTTTGTCTTTTCATTATGGAACAGATGCAGTAGTTGATATGGAAAGTATTTTGTCAGAGGTTGATTTCGATGATGATGATATTTCAGTAATATTTTCTCATTTTAAATTTCTTAGTACACTGGAAGAAGGATTACATGATGTAAGGTCTCACAGGAATTTAAGTATTCTGCATTTTTTAACGGGAGCAAGATACGAACTTAGCAAGACAGAGAATTTTGAAGATAAACGGCCACTACTGCATATAGTAGAACAGGATATTCTTTCTCTTTACTTTGTTAGCATTATTCGCGAAGACTGTCCTTTTTTCGCACTCTTGGTTCGGAATGTGTGGTATGTAAAAGAGTCAGGAGTGATAGATAAGATATTGAAAACAGATTTTGAAAGAGATTTATCTCATAATCGTGACTCTTACGACGATGTGGTGCAGCTCAACATGAAACACATGAAACATTTTTTCTTTGTTCTTATTATTGGAGGCACAATTAGTTCCATAGCATTTGCTTTCGAAATTATTATAAAATTTGTAAAAAATGGTAACTAACATTTAAAAAAAACTATTTATTTAATACCATGACTAAAATTATTGAGAATAGAATACGGCAATTTTAAGGCACATATATTTAGTACAAAGTTTTAATGATTAAAATAACTGGAAACTTAATGTAACACATGAAAAAACGGCTGTACTTGCAGGCTTCAGATATCTGCGTTTGGGTGGAGAAAGTAAAAAAAAATTAATATTCCTAAGTATCATTTGTCAATTTATTGTATAAAATTATTCCCATATTAATAATATCAGACCTAAAAATTTTGTCCAAAAATACGCAGGATATAAAAATGTCGTTTAATTAACAGGGTTTTTTTTTAAATTTATTGCATTGCTTTGACTTCACACATCAATGCAACATATTTGGCAATCACAAATAGTCCCAGCTACTCATTGCTGTAATTGCCTCAGGTACAAATCAGCTCATATAATTTTTGAGGCTCCCGTCTACCTAGAGTTTGTATCTACATTTCAGACCGTGAAGCACGGGATCGATAAGGGCGACATTGCTACTCGCAAAATGAGCCCAATCGCCGCTAATGCAAGGCTCTCTACTCGCTTGCCTTATTGTCGTCGCACTGTGTGTACCTATGAGGCTTTCAGCGGTGAGCCTAAAATTTTATTGACTGAAAGACTTTAGGAAGGTTCAAGGCACGACCATTGAGTATCTGAAGCGTATATTGTAGTGGTATTAGATAGCTTGCTTGTAGATGTAGTAAGACCCAGACATTTGGGGCCAAATTATATGTAAGTGTTAAGTGTAGGCTTACATCCTTTTTGTAAAAAATCACATAAATAAATGAAATGTGTTCTGTCTTGTAATAAAATAATTTTTTATAATATATAATATGTGTGAAGATTGTCGGGGATGTGATTGATTATTGCATAACATTCCTAACATACCGCTTCCTTTCTCTGTGCGCATGGCATCTAGCTAAGAGGAGAATGACGCCACGCATGTCGGCGTCCCTTTGATTTTTGCGGCGTGAGACAATTTGCTCAAACATGCAATTGAGGTTCAGAAATGCCAGAATATTTTACCTTAAATACAAGTAAGTCATCACTGAGGCAATGGAGACATATTAAAAGAATATCCTTCACCACTCAAAACCTCAAATCATATTTGTACTTTTTCTAGTGTAGTAAATCAATACACTATTTCATACAAATTGTATAAAAGAATATAAAGAGACAAACCATACTAATCACAGAATAATGACATTCTAATACTTCAATTGCTACGCGAAGCAGAACACAGATATTAAGTGTGAGGAAATAATAATTTTATTAATTAAAATATTTGACTTTAAATAGGCATGCAAAAGTAATCTGAAAAATCATTATATTAGTATGTTGTTTCAAATCAATAACTGCCAAATGAAATAATAATCAGTTTGAAATTCGATTCATATGCCAAATCTTCTCAATAAGCATTAGCCTACAACATATAGTTTACGTGAGTTAATTGTAAAACTTATTCGTTAGAATTTATTGTTAATATTCAATAAAAAGTTTGTAGCACTAACTAAGCTTTGAACATAAGACTCTCACTACTAGCTTCTGGCACGGTTCGCGGAAACTTAACACCCTGATAAAATTTCGGATTAAATTTTAAATCTTCCAAAACTACTCACATCAAGTCCAAGTGTAATTTAGACTTTCGATATCAAATTATAATGATGGAAAGTCTGTAGATCTCAAAATGAAAGAAGATGTTGCGAACATTAACCAGCCTCTGTAGGTCTTACATATCATTTTGCTAGAGATGGCAGCCCAAATCGTTGGAAAATATTCCAAAACTAATTACAGTGCAGGTCGACCCTTATTTTAATGCCCCGCATATTTAAAACAACTTGGCGAATCTCTAACACCATGCCTACTCTTACGATGTGGCGTAATACCATATATTATATGAAAATCCTGCAAACAAAATCTTACGCTGATCCGCCCATCGTGGCATCTGAGGAGATAGTAATTGGTCACCGGGGTTCACATGATGACGCTTATTACACGGGAAATTCCTAGAAAGGCGTCACTTTCTTCTACATCTTTGTAAAATCAATCCTGTAATTAATGCTCTTCTTCGTGTTCAAAACTGCAAGATAAAATCAGGTAAAAATTCAAAGAGAAAAGCGATGTTACAATTAAAATTAACATTGCCAAAAAGATAACGGAGCTTCTTTCTCAATTAACAAATATAATATATAAAACTCTCAAAAAGCAAAAAGTAAACAAACCAAAATCATGTAAATATAAATTTTGAGGTGATATCCTAATTAAATAAAATTAGCTATACCTGAGAATAGGGACTTTAAAATTAAATAATTATCTAGGTCTCTAAAATAAATAAACAAACATCCCAAAATAATGTCAAAACATATCCAAATTCTGAAATATTTACAATAAATTAAAATACAGCAGCTTAAAATGGCATTTTTAGATATTTGGTATTGCTATGAAATGATGTTTGTAATGTGCGTGAAAGAATCCAGCAGCCTTCGTCTGAAGTGTGTGTTCTATTGGAAGATAAGCATAACGGACGCACCTTTAATAGTTTCTGTGGAAGATAAGTATTTGAAACACTTAGCAACGCAGTTGAAGCGCCAGGTTGGCGGGAGCCAGAAAAGCACATCTCTCTGGAGTATCGACACTCCCTTGCAGACTGTTGCTGCTCACTGTTGCTTGTACGATGTTATCACCTTGGTTGCTGGATTTAGTGCACTGTACTATCTGCCGTCAATCCAGTGCTGTGTGCTTCTAGCTTACTCTCCTGTGTATCGACACTCCCTTGCAGACTGTTGCTGCTCACTGTTGCTTGTATGATGTTATCACCTTAGTTGCTGGAGTTAGTGCACTGTACTATCTGCCATCAATCCAGTGCTGTGTGCTTCTAGCTCACTCTCTGGAGTATCGACACTCCCTTGCAGACTGTTGCTGCTCACTGTTGCTTGTACGATGTTATCACCTTGGTTGCTGGAGATAGTGCACTGTACTATCTGCCGTCAATCCAGTGCTGTGTGCTTCTAGCTTACTCTCTGGAGTATCGACACTCCCTTGCAGACTGTTGCTGCTCACTGTTGCTTGTACGATGTTATCACCTTGGTTGCTGGAGTTAGTGCACTGTACTATCTGCCATCAATCCAGTGCTGTTTTCTTCTAGCTCACTCTCAGGTGTATCGACCCTACCTTTCAGACTGTTGCTTCTCACTGTTGCTTGTACGATTATATCACCTTGGTTGCTGGAGTTAGTGCACTGTACTATCTGCCATCAATCCAGTGCTAAGTGCTTCTAGCTCACTCTCTGGAGTATCGACACTCCCTTGCAGACTGTTGCTGCACACTGCTGCTTGTACGATGTTATCACCTTGGTTGCTGGAGTTAGTGCACTGTACTATCTGCCATCAATCCAGTGCTGTGTGCTTCTAGCTCACTCTCTGGAGTATCGACACTCCCTTGCAGACTGTTGCTGCTCACTGTTGCTTGTACGATGTTATCACCTTGGTTGCTGGAGTTAGTGCACTGTACTATCTGCCATCAATCCAGTGCTGTGTGCTTCTAGCTCACTCTCTGGAGTATCGACACTCCCTTGCAGACTGTTGCTGCTCACTGTTGCATGTATGATGTTATCACCTTGATTGCTGGAGTTAGTGCACTGTACCAGCTGCCGTCGATGCAGTGCTGTGTGCTTCTAGCTCACTCTCTGGAGTATCGACACTCCTTTGCAGACTGTTGCTGCTCACTGTTGCTTGTACGATGTTATCACCTTGGTTGCTGGAGCTAGTGCACTGTACTATCTGCCATCAATACAGTACTGTGTGCTTCTAGCTCACTCTCTGGAGTATCGACACTCCTTTGCAAGTGCACTGTACTATCTGCCGTCAATACAGTACTGTGTGCTTCTAGCTCACTCTCTGGAGTATCGACACTCCTTTGTAGACTGTTGCTGCTCACTGTTGCTTGTACGATGTTATCACCTTGGTTGCTGGAGTTAGTGCACTGTACTATCTGCCATCAATCCAGTGCTGTGTGCTTCTAGCTCACTCTCAGGAGTATCGACCCTCCCTTGCAGACTGTTGCTCCTCACTGCTGCTTGTATGATGTTATCACCTTGGCTTCTGGAGTTAGTGCACTATACTATCTGCCGTAAATCCAGTACTGTGTGCTTCTAGCTCACTCTCTGGAGTATCGACACTCCTTTGCAGACTGTTGCTCCTCACTGTTGCTTGTACGATGTTATCACCTTGGTTGCTGGAGTTAGTGCACTGTACTATCTGCCATCAATCCAGTGCTGTGTGCTTCTAGCTCACTCTCTGGAGTATCGACACTCCCTTGCAGACTGTTGCTGCTCACTGTTGCTTGTACGATGTTATCACCTTGGTTGCTGGAGTTAGTGCACTGTACTATCTGCCGTCAATCCAGTGCTGTGTGCTTCTAGCTCACTCTCTGGAGTATCGACACTCCCTTGCAGACTGTTGCTGCTCACTGTTGCTTGTACGATGTTATCACCTTGGTTGCTGGAGTTAGTGCACTGTACTATCTGCCGTCAATCCAGTGCTGTGTGCTTCTAGCTCACTCTCTGGAGTATCGACACTCCCTTGCAGACTGTTGCTGCTCACTGTTGCTTGTACGATGTTATCACCTTGGTTGCTGGAGTTAGTGCACTGTACTATCTGCCGTCAATCCAGTGCTGTGTGCTTCTAGCTCACTCTCTGGAGTATCGACACTCCCTTGCAATCTGTTGCTGCTCACTGTTGCTTGTACGATGTTATCACCATGGTTGCTGGAGTTAGTGCACTGTACTACCTGCCGTCAATCCAGTACTCTGTGCTTCTAGCTCTCTCTTTGTTTGTGGGCGTGGCTTACCTTGGTGCGAGCAATATAATACAATAAATAATTTAATAAGCAAATTATAAAATTATTAGAATTAGAGTCCGAAGCAAATTTTGTAGCACTTTAGATAATAGTTTATAATACTTCTATATTCAATTTATAATGACCTTGCTCAGCAGTAGAGACATAATGAACGAACCACTGCCTCTTATTCACGTATGAATATTAATTTCGCCAATATATTCGACAAAATCAATATTGTGACATAAATACGAGTACAGCCGTTGTGTCTATACTGATGTGTAAGGACAATAGCTAGTATTGTATAGGTGTGCTTTCGGAGATTGTTTTTTTTTTAAATATAATACAAATACAAAAAACAAAATTCATTAAAGATAGGGGAAGTTCCCGCGAACACTCTTACAAATTATCTCAGTGAATTAAGCTAAAATTTTGGTCAAATATTAGAAATAAAATATACGAATGAAAATAATTAAAAGAAATAAAGAATATTTATTAAGAGTGGAAACAACATCAGTAAGATTTTTAAATAATTATTAAATTCTAACCTAATGCACAGATAATGTGATTTAATTTTTTTAATTAAGTTGCACGACTATATGAAGAAAACTTAGTATTCAGATCATTAGGACAAATGTTACATAACCAAGGAACACACACATTTTGTTAAGATCCAAGAGACAGTCTTTCATGCATCCATTTAATATTGGACACAAGTGGTAGAGATAATTGGAACGCTGCATTCTTTTACATTCTCATCTTGACATTCCTTCATTTAATGGAAAAGTAGAAATGGTAAAGAATTTTACCTCCGCCTACCGTCGACAAAGAGTAGTTTAATATCCAAACTTACTCATGTACTGAGGGCAGTCTGTTATCTGTACGTGTAGTCCTTTACCTACAGGCGATTACCAATTATTTTGTATTCCTCAGACAGACAATAAACACAGACACGAGTGGAAGTAATGCAGCTGGCACGGGAAAAGACAAGACTCTGAGCATTTCCCTTATTCTATTATCGATTTCTGGACTCGTGAAGTTTGCGTAATCGATTGTCGTTGCCTGAAACTGCAGTCGTGTCGCAGCTATTACGACAATTATCGACAGTTAGAATGTGAAGTGAGAGGCGCGTCAGTCGTTATGTTTATTTACATCGGTGCCAGTAAGTGGAGTTAAATTTCCGCTTGATTCTGGTGGAGGGAAAATTAAAGAACGTTTAATGGTTTGTCATATTTTCTAGTGTATTTGGTTATATCGCGTGGCGCAAACACTGACTGGCGTGACAGGATTATTGAGACACAGCTTAAGGCGATCGTCTACCTAGCACGTGAACTTTGTTTTGATGTTTTTGATAAGTGAGTATTTGAAGAAACTATGAAGAGTCCTATATATATTTACACAAGAAAAGGAAATATGCTACAGGCAAGAATGGAAAGGTACTTTCAAAATATCGGGCATGCAATAAATATTATTTTGGAGAGCCATAAATATTATCTTGGAGCTTTCCAACATCGTTAAAAGATTTGCAGACTGCTGCATCTTACAACACACCATCCGGACACTTGCGAAACTACGATAGGAGTATTAATCGAATCTGTCTGATAGTTCCCGCTAATACAACGATAAGGTCATCACTTTAAGAACCCCGCTTACCTGGTGCTTGGACCGCGTTGCAGAGTGTTTTAAATAGCAATTTTTTATGCTAAGCGTGCGTCTATTTTCGCGATCTACGAAAGGAACACACATTTTATACGAGGACTGTGAAGTACTNTTTTTATGCTAAGCGTGCGTCTATTTTCGCGATCTACGAAAGGAACACACATTTTATACGAGGACTGTGAAGTACTTTCAAGATGTCATGCACATTAGAAACACCATTCCTGAGAACTCTAAAATGGCTAAAAACGGCATTTTTTAATCTCTGTATCTCCAAATATACTCGTCAGATACATACGAAACTACTCAAGGGCCCTGCATTGAACCTTCCTACAGACTTTCCACCACTAAAATGATACAGTCACCGCTGAAAGACCCATAGGTACACGCAGAGTGACGAGAACACTGCACGCCAGTTGAGAGCCTTGTGCTTTGAGGCGATGGCGCATTCGATGCCCGTGGCAATGACGCCCTTATCGCTCCCGCGCTTCTCGGCCTCAAACGAGGAAAAAATCTCTAGTCAGGCGGGAGCCTTAAGGAGGACCACCCCACCCCCCGATTATTTGATTCTAGGTTTTACTAGCTTATTTATATTTAAAATAATAAAATCTCTAATGTACCCCTGTCCTCAACTGGCTGCTGACCATACGCTGTAGTACCGCCATACTCAACCTTTTTTTTTTATAGAGGCCACAAATACCATTCAGTCATAGTGTCGCGGGCCGCAAGTAAAAATGGTTTAGGTGTAAGTAAATAAAAAACTTAATTTAAAATTTAACCATGTATTTACTTTTTATAAACATAAATATTTTAGGCTTTA
>NQII01012805.1:0-22309 GCA_002778355.1 Clitarchus hookeri
AAAAAAGTCAGAAAACGAGTTACAGATTTTGATGAATTTAACTTTGGAGAACAGAGAAGTTTGTGTTGAAAATATAGGAGTGGGAATTCTGACAAAAATTACGACAGCTATTTGTAAGAATTGAGGAAATACGATTTCAAAAAATTACATTGCAAGACTTTTTTTAGAGTGCGTGTTTTCATTATAAGAAATCAGGCAGAATTTTGTAATGGAAAGGAATGACATTACAAATGCGTGGATACGGCTGAGTTTGTGCTATTATTACACAAACTACAAAGAAAGATGAATTATTTTTTCTATACTACGTGCACATGTATGTAAATTAAAATTATTACATCTACATTTGATAGAAGTTGCTAATTTGTAAATATAAGTGTCACAGAATGTTTATACTACTAACATAAAAATTTAGCAGTTCGTCTGCTCAGGAAGTTTTGTAATAAATATAAAAACTCTCATATATGTATATGCTTTATCAATTTATGTTCCTAGAATATGCAAATGTTCTCCTTTATGTATATTCTTATAATATATATTACTACAATTCAGATTTCATCACACTAGTACCATAATGGGTCAGGCGCTTAACAAATTGTGATTGAGAATATTTTTATTCGTTCGTCTGTTCACGCAGTTTCCTAATAGATATTTTATTGCACAAATATGCTTTATTTATGTGTTTTATCAAGTTATGTTTCTACTATAATAAGATGTTCCTCATTTGTATAAAATTGTATAGCGGTGCACCAATTTGACTTTACGATTACTGATTCAATTACCTGTTATGAAACACTAAATCAGCAGATACCGATTTGATTACTGATTATCACAGGATATTTGCCAGCTAGAAACATCCATGTTTCTCAGCAAAAAATGCAGACTAGTAATATCATAGTACGAACAAGTGATTCATAGAATAGCATTATTACATTATTTACAGCCTAGTACTCATAATTCACAATTGGCAAATATTTATTTAGGAAGACAAGCTTTCTCAAGTTTTCAAGAAGCATTCTATTCCTTTTGTCTTGAAGACTGTTTCCAGCAGAAGAACCCAAAGGTATTGATAACATCTTAAAAACTTCCTTCTGAGTTTTGGGCATTGCTGTTGAACTGATATTAACTTTATTGGTACAAGTAATCATTTGAATAATCGCCAGTTGTGATTAATGAGCAATAATCACCAATTTGGAATAATCATAATTGTGATCGATGCACCACTAGAATTGTAGTTTATATTACTACAATTGAGATGATATGAAACACCCATTATGGTGGGGTGGGCGTTTGATGAATGTGGCAACAGGGCTTAGTACTTCTCGTCGATAGGCTGACGAGCAGTAGGCAAAAGGTTCTGTGCGAGGTATAATAAGCTTAAATTATACATCTTTACTTGGATAGTGTTAAAATTATATAACTTATTACACACAAAACTTCTTAACAGGGATTCACTGTATAATGCTGTTATCACGTGTGTGTATCACATTTGATGATAAACTTTAAATTCAGGCTTGTCTTTATTTTTTTTAAATCAGTTACATCTTAACCATCTTTCCAAACTGACAACCTTTATTTCCTGTTTCATGTTCAAGAACTGTGTTTCCAATAACTTTATATATGCATAGTTACAAAATTTAAACAGCAACATTTAAAGGGGATAATGAGCATATTTAAAAAAGAACTTTCAGTCCAATAGTTATTACATTCTGCACATCTCTGCCTGTAAATAAATTGAAATTTATATTTGATGTCCNAAAATAAATTTAAATTTATATTTGATGTCCATGTTTGTATAGTGCTTTTATATGCTGAATGTATCTATGAATACTCTTCATTAAAAGGAAATACTAATTATTTTTAAAATTGTTTTACACTCAAGTAAATATGATACAAAAGGATTTCTAACTCAGTTTGACTGTTATCTGTATCCGATTCTTGTTGCTATGCCTGACCTCAAGCTACTGACTGTAGTAATGTAATGTGTGTGTGTGTGCTGCGATGGAACAACCAGCGCAGAGGTAGCGAAGAACATCAGCGAAGACAGCTACGGGCTTGTGTTCGGACTGAACGGCCTGATGAGTTTGCTGGTGAAGACCACCGTCGTCGTCACTGCTGTCAGCGGAGAGTTGCTGACTCTCACTATCCGGCAGCAGGTACAGTGCTAAACACAGACCACTTGTCAACACCACCTGGGCAACCACAAGCCTCCATAAGAGACAGGCCCAATATAAAATTGCAGGAATATTTTAAGATGCGTAACTTGCTGTAGAAGCAGAGCATACAACTTGAAAAACTCTACCCTTCATTAATATACCACCATACTTGCCTTATTGCTGCTCAAACACCAGGTAGCCATCCACCGTAAGCAGTTTCACCTGATCGTCTTTAAACAACAGAGCAATGTCATAATTTTAGTTCCAGAGTAATTATTGACAATTTATGACCATAGAAAATTAGCATTTTAGGAGTTGTTTAACATTTTTTGTACTCAATTGTACGTGTTATTTGGTACATGGTTGTAAGCGACGGGGACGTACTGACATTTCAATGTTTGTATTATGTTATATGTGTTAAAATTTTACATTGATAATTTGGTTTTCATGTCTGTACTACAGAGTGAAGCAAATAGCTATAATTCTACAGACGGTTTTTATTTTAATTTAACTTCACAGAAACTTGAATCAGATGGAAATTAAAGAATCAGATATAGTGGGGATACCAAGATCAAGATATGTGAAAGATCATGTGCAGTGAGGGATACAATATGAATTTTGAAAAATGCAATAATTACTTTATTTCCCCTCATGAAGAGTCGTAAACATTCACATATGGAACCAAAGTTCTATTTTCCATTCCCCTGCTTGCTTCCTCTCCTAAAGTTACTAATGTCGAGTGCTGTATTTAAATCTACAAATATTACTAAGTCGTCACAATGTTTTTTCCAGTACATGGTATTTGGAGGTTGCATTGCTGCTGTGGGAATTATATTTTCAATCCTCGCAGCATATGGTTTCTGCTGCCAAATAACGGATACAGAAGATGAAGTTCCAAAGAAGATATCACACCCATCTTTACCTGTCATGGACAGCGCTGTTATTTAGTGGGAAACTAAGGAACTGTTGTGGAGTTCAGCACAATCATCTAGCAGCAACTGAACAGTAGAGTGACAGTGCGGCTATCTAGCGGATCACGCAGCAACAATATGCTGGTGGAACAGCTCAGCCAACAGTCACATTATCGTGGGATTTCATGAGACAGATGAATTCTTGAAAACTGTTTACAGATTATTTTTAAACTAAAGCAATCTGTAAATGAAATAATTAAAATTTTTAAATTATAATTGCAATATATTTTTTAAATGCAGTCAATGATAATGTAAAATACATAGCAGTCATTTACATTGCAATCCAGTAATCAAAACCAAAACTATTTGATTAAGCAAAAAATGCTTTTTAAACATAATTTTTTAATTAATTGAATGTTTTCAATGGCGTAAAACAAACACGTTCTTTAAGTGAAATACTTATTTTATTGATGTATTCTGAATAAAATGATAGCCGATAAGCACATTTTTACCCTTCCCTTGTCTAATAATAACAACACTGAGCGCATGACGTCCATATTTAATCGCCTCTGGCATAAACACAAAATAAAATTTAATGATATACACATTTAATTAAAAATGTAGCTGTTTTTAAGAATAAAATAATGCCCCAAAATTATAAATAACTCCGCCTCATCACAAAAAAAGGTTTTAAACAGTGCGCGATGTAAATGGTAGTGGGTGCTGCATTCAGCTTCATTTGCTTCTCATGAGAAAACAAGAGGATCAACCAAAAAATTATATAAATATTACTTTAATATGAAAACGTTTTAGAACAAAATGTTATCACAGAAGTATAAACTGGTAATGGGTCGAGTCACAAAAAATCGATTCAAGTCAACAAAGATCGACTCGTCACTCGAGTCGTGTTTTTTTACTGGAGAAATAGAGCTAATGAACTTGCAAGTCGAGTCACGGTTCTTTTAGGTTATAAACAACAAATACTTACACCTAACAATTACTTTTTGTATCTCGCGAATCAAAATTTTACATTACTATAAACCCAGAGTTACGTCGGAATCAAAACAATAACTCGGCTACATGCCTAGACACTTTGTTGGTGTTTGTGATGTTTGGCTATGATAAAATCCAGTGGGTGTTATATTCGTAACTTGAGCCATTTTGCTTCCCAGCGAAGTGCTTCCTCTTTGCCACCCAGCCTGGGCGACATATCTGACCCTTGTCAAGGTTGACAGGTAGCATCTCAGCACAATTGGAACCACTTGTCCGCTGGATGACAGACCTCTCATTCCACCCCTTTACATCCCCTCCATAGTAATTCACTCGTTTGCGAGAGGGAAAAAGTAGCGTTGTGAATCACTCACCCTGGCAAAGCATTACTCTTATTGTTAGAGAAGTCCCTAATTATATCTTGGTAANTTCTTATTGGTAGAGAAGTCCCAAATTTTTTCTTGGTAGACTGTGACTATAAAAGAGAGAGGAAATTATACAGCATGGGCTATACTCATGTACACTTTTACATTTATAGTGCAAACTTGATTTTAACTATAAAAAATTTGTACCAAATTCTACTTGACTCAACTTTCATACAACTTGACTCGACTCGAAACTGTAAAAATCAAACTTGCACATCACTAGATAAATACAACATCTCGTCTACACAAAAAAATTCTTGAGTGCAGTGTACGCACTATTTAGTAAACAGTAATCACTGACAACAGCTCGCTAAAAAGTAGAAGTGTCCCTTTGAAACGAGTAATACTGTATTATAAATAACTATATCTATCAAATAAAACACCCATTGCTATAGTGCCGACATGTGTAAACATCTGGCTTGGAGAGACATATGTCTGGCTATTTAGTATCTTCAGTGATATAGGACCTGACCAGTATGGCAGCCTCGTTTTTTTCCCTTACACGGCTGGCAAGGGAGGGGATGGTTGCGGTTTCATAGCAACCAGCGTGACGTCATTAGACCTAATTAGATAGAAAAAGGGGAGTGGAGAAAGGAGTGAACCACTGGAGTGTGGGCATGTGATTCCTGCGTTTTTTTCCGCTGCCAATTTCAGTTTCATAATCTCGGTCTCATTTTTGCTTGGGCACCCACCCTTCTAGTTTGCTACCTCTAATTTTTTAGATACGCCTGCAATTAACACTTTTCTCCAGCCCTCATTGTGTCTGAGAATTCAGCTCTGCCTAGCGACATGGCAATAGCCAACCAAGTTAAAGAGGGGAAGTGAATATGCAGTACANCAGTTTCATAATCTCGGTCTCATTTTTGCTTGGGCACCCACCCTTCTAGTTTGCTACCTCTAATTTTTTAGATACACCTGCAATTAACACTTTTCTCCAGCCCTCATTGAGTCTGAGAATTCAGCTCTGCCTAGCGACATGGCAATAGCCAACCAAGTTAAAGAGGGGAAGTGAATATGCAGTACANGTCTGAGAATTCAGCTCTGCCTAGCGACATGGCAATAGCCAACCAAGTTAAAGAGGGGAAGTGAATATGCAGTACAGAATAGAAGGGGGAAAAGAGGAGCCACTTCATTCTCTTCTTCCTTTCTTTGTGTAGTNGAAGTGAATATGCAGTACAGAATAGAAGGGGGAAAAGAGGAGCCACTTCATTCTCTTCTTCCTTTCTTTGTGTAGTGCAGTGGTCGCCAAACTTATGAAGCTTCTGAGCTACCGTACCGTTTTTAAATCCTATTGTGAGCTACCAACTTTTTAAAAAAATCTTACATTTGTTTATTGCCTAAAAACTTTCATTTATAGTAAATATGAAATCAATTTTAATTTAACTGTATATAACAAAAAGAATCTGAAATTGAATTGTACGTAAGAAAGAAATTTAAGTGTAGGTAGTAATAAATAACAAATGTAATCACAGATTTTTTATAGACTTATTANTGTACGTAAGAAAGAAATTTAAGTGTAGGTAGTAATAAATAACAAATGTAATCACAGATTTTTTATAGACTTATTAACTTAAATGAGAAGGATATAACTCTTTTTTGTCATCAACAAGTTTTTTAATGTTGGGAGAGTAGGCAGTGGCTGCCATTCGAATACAGTTGACTAANACTCTTTTTTGTCATCAACAAGTTTTTTAATGTTGGGAGAGTAGGCAGTGGCTGCCATTCGAATACAGTTGACTAAGTGTTCATCAGTGAGTCTGTTTCTGTACTGATTTTTAGTAAGTTCCGTGCTATAAAAAGATCACAGATATGTAGAGCTGAACATGGCCTTCACTTTGAGACAAACCTGGACCAAACGTGAGTATTATTCTTGAGGAACAAGAGGCCAAATATTTTCAGAGCTTGAAGACAGCGATTTTACAGATAAATCATTTTGNGTATTATTCTTGAGGAACAAGAGGCCAAATATTTTCAGAGCTTGAAGACAGCGATTTTACAGATAAATCATTTTGAAAATCAATCAGTTCCAACTCCACTGCATCATTGTCTTCTTGAATATCAAAATGCTCTATGACAGAAGTAGAGAACTCTTCAGCATCAATCTCTATAAAAGGCGATTTGACAAACTGTGCAACTATTGAAATCCTTTTGAAATCTTGGAAGCGTTTGTTGAATTCACTTCTATAATATGAAATAATTTCAACGTACTGTTTGCTGTTGTAAGGAGGCG
Source organism: Clitarchus hookeri (assembly GCA_002778355.1). Lineage (NCBI taxonomy): Eukaryota > Metazoa > Arthropoda > Insecta > Phasmatodea > Phasmatidae > Clitarchus > Clitarchus hookeri. Next base: position 6,710 of record NQII01012805.1, read on the forward strand.
TTGAAGACTCGTGCTTGTCAAGGGTTTGTTTCTAACAGGCAAAGTGTTCGTATTCACTTTGGATGATATTTTTTTCCCACAGTGCCAGCTTTTTTGAGAATGAAGCAACATCTGAAAGTGTTCCACCAATATCTTTATCCTTACCTTGAAGCTGCAAGTTAAACATATTTAACTTTTCGCTGATGTCTGCGAGAAAAACAAAATCCTGCAGCCAAACCGGATCTTTTGGTTCAAGGAAGGATTCGCCTTGTTCTTTCAAAAATTCTACTAAGGCAGGAAGCAACTCTTGAAAACGTTAAAAACTCTGCCTCTACTCAACCAACGANGTTCTTTCAAAAATTCTACTAAGGCAGGAAGCAACTCTTGAAAACGTTAAAAACTCTGCCTCTACTCAACCAACGAACTTTCGTATGAAGTAGTAGATCGCCATACTGGCAATTTAATTCAAAGAGCAGCTGTCTTTTGAATAAAATAAAATTATACTCCATAATGAAATACAAAACGTAAAAATACACGAACAGAGCACCACACATCACCTATGCAAACATTTAAAGAAAGCCATTTTCTAGCTAGCTCATCAGCTAAAATAAAAAACAACATCGCTCACATAAATGTTTTACTTCTATTAACCCCTTCAGTCAAAAATAAATATATAATTTTAGGCGTTGCATGTTTGTTTAGGAAACAAGCCATGACATCATTATTAGGACTAGACGCTTTGTCTTACATCGGGACCATTGCAAATCTGTCTGTTCTTTATTTTACTTGCAGCAGAGGTTTACGAGGCTACGGAACATGGCCTCAGTAGCACTGTATGTNAATCTGTCTGTTCTTTATTTTACTTGCAGCAGAGGTTTACGAGGCTACGGAACATGGCCTCAGTAGCACTGTATGTTCTGCTGTGTACAGCGCTCACCATTTACACCTCGTCATATGCAACGTCCCAGATATAGGACACTGTGAATGAGAGGGTTTACTTATTTTAATTATGACTCATGAGTGCTGTGAACGTAAAATAATAGCACAGAGCCCAAAACCAAAACTAAAAAACCTTGTAATACAATAAAATTGCGTACAAAGGTCGTCAATAATCAGTCCAGTCAGTTCCAAATGCAATTTGAAGTCAAAATAAAAAAAGTCAAAACTCATTGTTAAAATAGCACTATCACAAGACGTATCCAAAAGCCAAACACCGCACAGACTACAATGTCTGGGCCACAAAGACTACAAGTGTGGAACAGTGAAAATGGTGAGAGATGAAACTTGTCCTATGTTGGCTGTCCCTATTGCTAATCACACAGCGAGAAAAGGTTTGATTGTGAAACGTGAGCAGCTATTGCCTACATTATTGCTGTGTGTACATCATGTAGCAAACTATACACAGATAAGGGCGTGTGACACGTGGGAAGGAGAGGACAGCATGGGTCCCCATTCTATTTGTGTGTGTATGCATCGTGCATGCGGCCTAACTCACCAGGCATAAGCATGTTCCAGTTACATTTTCTTGTTTGTTTTACAGCTGTGGCCTACCAATAGATGGTAGCGGCACAACCTCTTGTACGTTATTGCTGTGCGCTAACAAACATATTTTTTAATAACATTTAGTTGAGACTTGTTACATTTTTCACTTTTTATTTTTTTTACTGTTGCGACAAAGTTGCCATAACATCACTGTTCTTGCTATATCCGTGCTTGTTAGATATACTTTTCTAAGTATTTTCGAGCAGCAGGGTGATCCGTTTGATCTAATGGCATGTTTGCCTGCATACACATTTTCACAGTATCTTCTACAAACACACTCGTCTCAATCTTAGCGCATTTTCACAGTATCTTCTACAAACACACTCTTCTCAATCTTAGCGCATTTTTGAATTTCAAATATGCGTAGGACTGTTGCTTGGCGCTTGGACGTCTCTCCTTTTCTCCGCAAGGAGTTTTTCTTGTTGGAGTTTTCTTCTGGAACGCGTACTTATTTCAATATGCTTGTCGAGAAAGTCTTGTTTACCCCGTCAAGACGCGTATTGCCAACATCACACATTAATATAGAACTATTGCTCACCTAGAATTTTTAGTGTTTTAAAGCATTTGCACGATTGGCAATAGAAACTTTACCATGCAACATTGTTTGAATAAAACTATGTTTGTTTGTAGAGCATAATGTTCAGGAAATACTCTCCACCGGAAATAAATAAAAGTGTAAAACGTAAGGTCGGTTCTTGATCAATTTCGATTACATTCCGCAGACGAATATGTTGGTTTTCCTATAAATTCACTCGAATCACGTCAAACGTTGCGACTGATAACATCAGGGCCAGTTGTAACAATCTTTATAGCTCCCGCCACAATGTTCGAACTTTGAGCTGTAAGATGTAAGATAGTACATTCATGTTACCATAGCATTCTGTAAAAACCCCGTGTAGTAAAATGAACGTGAGGCAATGACATCCATTACACGTGGAAAACAGAGCTATAAGCCATTGCGTTAGAGGTAGATTCAAATTAAAAGTTCTTGGAATTTACAACAAAACTGCATTGCTGTCTGCGTTATGTAGAGTATGAAAATTAAGACATAATTATTTTAGCAACAATACACAATTAGCTCAAGAGCTTACATTTTTAATGGGAAAAATAATTTCGGAATTCGTATGTTCGTGTCTTTACCTTGAAAATAAAATTCTGAAAACAATTATCCTAAAACAAAAGTCTTTATTTCACAGCATTAAAATTTAAGTGTCTTGCTAACAATTTTGAGCCAAATGTACTTCAAATAACCCCATTACAACTAGTTTCTATCTAAACTGAATGTTGTTTGTTTCATATAACTTTCTATGAATGCTATAAAATAAAATAATACAAACATTCACACTGCTCATGGTTAGGGGCTTTGTCTGATAGCGGGAAGAGGAGAAAGGGAGAGTAACACACACTCTGTTATTACAGTTCAAACTCCATCGTACTGGATTTAATTGACTTTGACATTTGGCAACATCATTCCGAAATGTTAAAATGTAAGTAAATAAAGAGAAAGAGATAATAACACGAAATTCCAAGCTCAAAATATAAGTATTGAAATGTCTTTGTTCACATAATATTCTTGCCTAATGTCTGCCACTTTGTAATTCGTTCACAACCATCGAGCTATTTTATAAATTGCAAAAATAGTAACACTTCGAAATTTGCATTTGACACATATGCAAACCACTATGGTATTGAACACACGCTCTTTTAACATGTAAGGTTTTTACGTAAGGCCAGTCATTTGACATTCAAATGAAATTTGTTTACCCTACGCAGTTCCTCTAAAAAATTCGAATAATGCGAAAATTTCCAACTATCCTGCAAAATTTAACTCATAAAACGGTATTAAAATTGAGGTTTTATGTGGCATAATAATGTTCTTAAGGGCTTAAGATGGTTGTACTCACTTTAATAGTGTGAACCTAACTACTTGATAATTGACTCAGCGTTCGTATATTAATTCGTGGAAACTTGGATGTACCATCTCCATTCTGACCTCATCGCCACAGCAGCCTTAGGAAGCTTGGCCATCGAAGAACCACAACTGATAACAATAATAATAAAAATACAACAGCACTATAAAACCAGCCATGGTTTTTAAATATATATAAATGCAATGCATGCAATTCAAATCTTACCGAAATGCTTCATTTTTCCTTGAAGTAGTACTCGTAGGTATAGCTTGTCTCACAATCGAATGCACTTTTTTGGACAGTTTTGAAATCTGTCTTGTGTACAGTTCTTTCAATGGCAAAATGTTTTCTGTTGACATACTGGGTGGGTTGACAGTCAGCTGTGTGTGTTTGTGTAAACATCGTTTGTACACTCGTTTGTGAGAGTGACAATGAGGAGAAAAGATAACCAAATCTAACACTTTAGTATGTGTCACAAACATTCTATTCAAAAGGTTCGTACACTCCATTGCCAGGCACTCAGACACTCTCCTTTATATTTCGCCACTTACTCCACGACCTAATTCATTGGCACACACTCTTCCCTGACCAAAATTTTTAACTCACTTTGTTCATCATTCTCAGTCGTCCTTCATTCTGCTCAATTCCAGCATTCCTTATTCCATAAACATTTCTTATACTCCTAAGATTATTTTCTATGTAAGTATTTTTCAATATTAAATATTTTCTCAGTCGTTCCTCTCGCTCTTCTATTATCCTAATTCTTCCAACTTTCTTAGTTATCTCCCGTTACAAATCCCAGCAGGTCCGTAGTTTGTTTCACGACTCGCTCACTTTGGTCCTTACTTGTTTGTAGCTCGACGAATGTTCCTCAGCCTACCTANAGTTTGTTTCACGACTCGCTCACTTTGGTCCTTACTTGTTTGTAGCTCGACGAATGTTCCTCAGCCTACCTAATATTTAATATATACGCGACCTACTAGAACATTTGTGCATAGTGCACAGAACAGTAAGCTGACGTAACCGACAGCACAGACTTCAATGCTGGAGAAACAGCAGTGGAGCTGGTTAATGGTAATCCAACACACGTTAAGCTAACGGCATTAATATAAATGTAGTGAACAGTTTTATATATTCCGTATATTACTACAGTTCGTCAAGGGAGGTTGCACTGATATTGACTGCAATCCTTGTTTACAGACTGTTGGGTTCCAGTATCAATCAGCATACGTGGCATAGACGTCTGTGCCAGATGTAGGTTAAAGTTTACATGCAGTTTATTATGAACGGAGAGGGTCCATAAACATTCTAGTTTAAAGGTGGAGACAGAGGAAACTAAACCAGAAACAGCTGTGTGCAGTTTCTGATAGCGCCAAANAAACATTCTAGTTTAAAGGTGGAGACAGAGGAAACTAAACCAGAAACAGCTGTGTGCAGTTTCTGATAGCGCCAAATGAAAACGTAGCCAACGTTTACTATATACTTTTCATTATGGAATCGTATTCCACAAAAGTATTTCAATTGTGTTTGTTTTTTTTCTTTAATATCTAAGTAAACTGCCAACTATTTTAAGAGGTAGAGTTTTGTAAATATGAAAACTGATGTTTGTTTTAAAACAACTAAAAAAACTGTACATTGTTTACTGTAGAAACGTTTGCCGAATAATAATTAATCAAGTTATAAAANTAAAACAACTAAAAAAACTGTACATTGTTTACTGTAGAAACGTTTGCCGAATAATAATTAATCAAGTTATAAAAATAACCAAATATTTTACAGCAGCAGCAGATGCATGTTAAAAGCCATCGGTTTCCTTGGTTTTATATTTGAAAAAGACTTTAGATGTTATTATATACAAATATTTTTCATTCAGATAGAAATTTGTTATGCAATTTGGCAGCTATAGTCAGAAATACCGAAAAAGCGGCAAGATACTTCCCTATAACAACTAAGATGGAAACACGTAAATGATTAAATTTTTATGTGATGTCTATAAGAGCGCACATATTTGAATGATTTGATATATATATATATATATATATATATATATATATATATATATATACACATACAGTTTACTACAAGAATGGTTTGGACCGAACACGAGTATCTGTCAAGTATGTAACTGAAACAAGATCTGTGAGCATTGGAAATATAGTCGCTCTCATTACATAGTTTGCGAAGTGTTTGAAGTTGCCACATTCATTTTGCATCGAAATTTTTTACGCAAAAACCGGTCTTCCCTCAGCAACGACAGACTTTTAAATTAACAAAATTTTATTTTTTTTGGCGCCATTACCCTGTAATGATTACATTCAAAGCTATATCGCTGAATTACAGTTTCCCAATTCTTCAGTTAATGTCACCAAAATCCTCAATTTGAGTCGTATAATGTTACACTTGCCTGGTCAAAGTAACAATGGCGTATGGTATTTCCATGAAACTCACAGCTTCTGATGAAATAGAGATTGAAGATTTGAATTGAGAATTAAATCTCTTAACATGTTGGATGCACGTATTACAGTAAACTGAATAGCTGCATAGCAGCTGCGGGAGCATATTTTAGAGCAGATTGCATATAAAATATAGAGTCGAACACGTTAACTAAGGCTGATGGGTTTATAATAGCATTGCATAAAATTACTGTAAATATCAATAATAGACTACTATTTATATTAATTCTGTAAGCCAATTTTGGTAATGATATTTATTTATGTCGATATATTTCCTAAGACTCAAAGTGTTATAAGGAATGTGTGGAAGAAAAAATCCTGTTTAGATTAATGTGTATAGTTATATTCTGTAACACGGACTTCTGTTGAAATTTCTGCTTGCTATATTTAACAAGCAAGTGCAATACAACACGTCGCCAATCAACAACGTACGAACATACAAATGGAAATTAATAATTCGCGACAGGGAAGTATGCGTCAGTGTAGTTTTCACACACACGTATATATACATATAATATATAATATATTTCTTACAGAACTCCTAAACATAGCAATAAACAGGGACACTGTTCACGAGAACTCGACACTCTGATATGTTTCGTGAGGTCAAATGTGTGGGTTGGTCAGTGAGATATGTATCACATGTTATTATATTGCAGTCCATGCACAAGTGTCTTTAAAACTGTAAGTGATTCATGGTTTACTAAAGACTACTGAAATGAAACTACGGAGAAATTTCCGCCTCTGTCTGAAATGTTGGCAGCCAATGAGAAAATTATGGTTTTACGTACTTGCGACTTAAATGTGTTTATTTTTAAAATTATTTTGCCGGTATAGCTGTTTACATTTTCTTTATACACAATAGAGTAAAACTTATCATAACGGTAGAAGCATGTTTTAGTTTGTGAGAACTTTGCAGTTTCACTTGTAAATGAATAGACGCCGGTCAGGAGACCCGCGAGAAAGTCTGTGTATACGTGTGACTCAGGTATTCACAAAGAACATATTGAAAATTACGCATAACATTTACAATTGCTCAGTTTACGCCGGAGAAATTGTTTAAACTACCACCACTTTATTTTCATAATGTTTAGATACTGTTGTCATTATTTACTCTAAAAATTAACATTAAAAAGACCACAGCGGTGAAAATAGTTCACAGTTATTTCTTTTTCATTAAAACGTATGTTACCTTAAATTGTCTCTTTGTAGAGGTTAGACCACTTTTGCACCAAACGTTTTAATTGCGTTTGGTCATGACATCTGTTTATCTGTCATCAAAATAACGCCGAACATTCCATAAGGTTTATAACGTTACCAAGGATTTTTAATAATTTATGAGTATTCCGATGTTGTCCGAACACTTCTTTCGCTGTATCTCGATGATTCCACTACGTTCAAGAGTCGCTGATTTGAAACTTCCGCTGAGCATGTGTCAAGACAGATTTGCTGCAAGTTTCATAATTAAGTTAAGTAACGCTCTAACGGTTTCTCTGAACATGTTATCAGTAAAAGTATACTAGCAAAATTATAAGTAATAGTTCGCTTTCGTGTTGAAACAAGATACTCTCTTATTGCCAGATTTTCATAAAAATAAAATGACTATTTTTCTGTGGCTATGTTTTACATTTTTTATGCTATTATGTTGGAGTATAGAACATAATTGCTCAAGTAACGAAATCCATAGCAAAAGTATCTACAAGCCAAAAGTGAACGTCTTTGAAAATACTTCTCATCTAATTCAGAAGAATTTCCTGGATGATTTTCACTCACTAATTATTTCATTTGAATACCCTGACCATTTCCAAAACGTTCAAGATTTTGTGTGTAAAATCCTGAAGGTAATAATGTGCCCTGTTATCATTGTGCTAAATATTAACAAAGGAAATTGCAGTGAAAATATTGATCTGAAACATTTGAATAGTACAAAATTTGGAAGGAATATCGGATACATCATCATCTCAGAAGAAAATGAAGACAGTGCTTTTGTTGGAACACTTGCCATATTATCCACTTTATTATCCTGGGATGTAGAGTCGCGATTCCTTTTCGTTCATCAAAGAAATATCGAACAATGTGAAAACATTTCTCATGAATTTATTAGAAAATTTTGGAAGTATTACAAAATACTAAACTTTATAATGGTTTATGCGTGCGTAACGCGTTTGAACGGGTCAGAGTTCAAAGACAATCTTTCTGAATTCGAAATACACCACTTAAAATTCAATCCTTTTGAAAATGGCGGAGTCGTTAAACGACTCTATAATGTAAATAACAGGGGTAGTTCTATATTTAACCAGTTTAAGGACCTCAATGGATATCCAATAACATATGAAATTAAGCACAATCCTCCTTATGGATATACTCAGAGTAGTGCCGAAGGTAATATTACTCTTTACAAAGGAATGGAAGGTAACTCAATGAACATGTTCGTTAATATTCTAAATGCATCTGCTGTACCAAATAACTACAACCTGACAGGATACGACATATCACAGTGGGCTATGCCTAGCAAAAATAATGAAAAGCCTGATGTGGTTGGATATATTTCCTCTGTGACAGCAAAATACGCAAAACGTTCTACCTACCCATTTCATATTGATAGTATTGTTTGTGTCGTGCCTAAAGCTAAGCAATTACCTAGGTGGATGAATGTGACACTGCCATTTACATACGGAACATGGATTGCTTATTTCTGCTTCTTCTTCTTCATCGTAATTTCATGGAATATGATTAAGTATTTTAGTTCACAGAGAAATACTCAAAGAGTTGATAGATTTGAACTAATAAGGTTACTTATTATAGGGGAATATTTATACCACCACACTCAGTTGTACTTAAGAATATTTTGGCTCTCACTTTTTCTGTACAACTTGATCATATCAAATTCATACAGTGGTATATTGACAAGTATCTTCGCAACACCAACATATTACCCTGATATTAACTCTCTGAAGGATTTATTGAGAACATCAATTGCTATTGGGGTGCAGGTCAAGCCAGAACGATTGGATGAAGAAAGTAATACCTTTGATTTTGATGACCCTACGACTTCTGCTGTATTTGATAGATTAGTTATCTTTGAAAACGATTCTGTCATTTTGGACCAGTGTTCAAATTTCCGGAATATTTCAATGCTGCTGAGTGCTCAGAAAGCCAAGTACTATATAAAAAATTAACTCATATGTTTTCTGTTGGCTGGAGATGACGTACACTTGAATGACTGGTACTTCTACGTTATCAATATGGGTTATCTGGTACGAGAAAACTTCCCATTCTTGAGGAAATTCAACACAATGACTTGTAGGCTTAAGGAATCTGGGATCTTGGATAAATGGATAAACGATGTTCTATACAATTCCACTTCGACTGTATTGAGGATGCAAAAAGGAAACAAAGTGGTTGTTTTAACTCTTGAGCATCTACAGACCCCGTATTTTATTCTTGATAAGCCATAAAAACAAACACGTGAGAATAAACTACTTGAGGTAATTTATCACGCAGTTGAAAATAGAAGAACCCAGTTAGAAGTTATCTCTTGAAAACTCTTGAATTCAGTCTATTGGAAGATAAGTTCAGGGGAGAAATAAACTCTACAATTCTGTCATTTCTGTGGTAAGGTTACCCGTTTTCCCCTACTCTTCATCCAGGTTTAAGACGTTAAAGTCTTTAATACCAAAACTCTATATATACCTAAAAATACCTAAGGTAATTAGCAAAGGATAATAAAACNTTTTAACTCTTGAGCATCTACAGACCCCGTATTTTATTCTACTATTCGGTATTTTTGTTTGTGCACTCTTATTTGAACTTGAGGTAATTTATCACGCAGTTGAAAATAGAGGATGTTTCAATCTTCAATAGAGAACTTTTGAGAACTTAAGAGTCTATTGGAAGATAAGTTCAGGGGAGAAATAAACTTAACAATTCTGTCATTTCTGTGGTAAGGTTACCCGTTTTCCCCTACTCTTCATCCAGGTTTAAGACGTTAAAGTCTTTAATACCAAAACTCTATATATACCTAAAAATACCTAAGGTAATTAGCAAAGGATAATAAAACATCCCGAATATTCTGCCCCCTTGACATTTCTTATTGTACAACCCATATAACGGACTAGACTGCAGTGACTTCAATCGGGATAGCTGCCACCAATCCATGAAGACTGAAGGAAGCCAGGAAAAACGTCGTCAATGCAGATTCTTCTATACAGGGATGTCATACAGTGTTCCTTAAGTCTTCGCAGGTTATTACTGGCCGGGCCGCGGTGAATTAGTTGCTATAGCGCTCTTCTCCCACCAAGGCGAACTGGTTTCAATTCCCAGCAGGGTCACTCCTGGCCAGACGATGCCGCTAGTTGGCGGATATACTCGGAGATCTGCCGTTTCCTCCGTCCTTATTTTCTGGCGCTGGTCTGTACTCGCCTCTCTAGACAGCAATGTCAGAGCCGCCCAAGTCTCTCCACTCCATTCTCCTAGCACAATTCTCCTGGGTCTCTTTCAGTTTTCGCAATGAGACTCGAGTATGGACAAGAACTGTTTGAGAATTTACACTGTTGTNGTCACTCCTGGCCAGACGATGCCGCTAGTTGGCGGATATACTCGGAGATCTGCCGTTTCCTCCGTCCTTATTTTCTGGCGCTGGTCTGTACTCGCCTCTCTAGACAGCAATGTCAGAGCCGCTCAAGACTCTCCACTCCATTCTTCTAGCACAGTTCTCCTGGGTCTCTTTCAGTTTTCGCAATGAGACTCGAGTATGGACAAGAACTGTTTGAGAATTTACACTGTTGTTCAGTTTTGTGAAAAGCAAGGATTATGAGATGTGCATTATTGTGTGTTTGTGTGTATCTAAAAACTTCTAACTCAATTTGTTACTTTTTACAAAATTTTTGTAAGGATACACCCAATATATCTCGAGCTCAACCATATCAATCACTTACAAATTGCTGTCATTCTTAGAACACCTTATCCAAAANTGCATTATTGTGTGTTTGTGTGTATCTAAAAACTTCTAACTCAATTTGTTACTTTTTACAAAATTTTTGTAAGGAGACACCCATTATATCTCGAGCTCAACCATATCAATCACTTACAAATTTCTGTCATTCTTAGAACACCTTATCCAAAACTTAGTATATGAAAATAATTTAGTAAGATCGAGAAAAATCATACTTATTATGATGCTATCACTATTGTGGAAGAGAGCAACATTCGATTTATGAAAAATTTATATGATATCTAAGAAGTTGATTTTATATTTCCCATCAAAACTATTATATTATCCATGTTGCCAGTAGTGCTATAGTAAAAAGTAAATGATATGCGAACACAGGTACACGCACACATCACACACACACACACAAAGCTATGTGTGAGAGTGTAATTTAAGTACATTGCTAGTTTCGAAATTGCCTTGAGACAATGTTAAGTATATATATATGCCAATGCCAGAAAAAATGTGACAATCTACAAACAAAATGATACAACAGCACTTTTTAAGACGAGTTGTAATTTTTTTTATTCGCTGTTTTGGGAAACAATACTTTTTAAAAAATACAAAATTTTTCGGGGATTGTTTCAAATTATTCTCGTATGATTTTTTATAATTTTATATATACGACTAACTATTAAAATATTTAATGTTATATAAAATATTAATATGATATAATTTTAGTTCAAATAAGCAATTTCAGTTTACGCATAATGTTATAATCGTGTTTCTGCTAATTATTAATTCAAAAGAAATACCACATTGATAAATAATTGTTGTGTGCCAATTTTGGGAGCTGCTGTCACATGTTTCGGAAATTATTCACCTGAATTTGGCGAAATTTTGTTCAAAGAATGAGAAAAGTGATATTTCTAGAATTGAAAGGGCTCTTTAATTTAAATCAGCAACATCGCTAAAATTTAAAAATAATGCACTTTAATGTTTGACATGTCGTACTAATATAACCATTTATGTGAATTGAAAAAGAATTTTTTTGGGAGCCTATTTTATAATTTTTATATATTTTTTCGGAATAATTAATTTTTTTTTAGAATTCTCTTATCTTTTCGCAAAATCTTCATAAGCTACTCATTTTGAGATTTTACGCTTATGTGTTGAATATTGTTAGATATTTGACCGACATTTATAGACATACAGAAGCACTTTAGTCTGGTTGTAAGAGTTATAATAAAACTGGAAATAGTGGGGATAGTGTGTGTCACTGAACAATGAAATACATATATTTTTTTTACTTGTAACATTTCTAGAAATATCACATGGAGATTATAAATGTATAATAGTTATGAGGAAAGTGCCCTCTGCGCAACTGTTATTTTAATACAAGACATTTTGACTAAATCACCAAGAGAGACATAATTTTTTGAAAAACTAGAGGCGAGGAAGCTAATCTGATGAGTTACGTCATTACCCAATTGCTTTAATAAACGTGAAGTATCCATATTTCTTATTCAAATATTGTTATAAAATTTTTATTATTTATTCACAGTAAATGTATATAAGCACCGATCGTGTACGTGAATATTTAAATATAAGTATTTTTACATTCTCTGATATTTTGAGAAACGTTTGCATTTTTTAATGTTTATATAATTATTTGAATATTTAGAAGTTTATAAGTTAATGCCGCCTTGTATTTTTTTTTAATGAATATTAGAATCCTATAACCTCATTAAACTAATAAAATCTGTAGAAACAAATATATAAACTAACTGAGTACAGTGTAAATAATGCAATAATTACTATGTTCAACATTTCTGAAATAAAAAAAAAAATTTATTCAGAAAGTTAAAGGAGCACACTAGACTTTTCTGTAAAGAAAGAGAAAAATGAACACGTAATAAATTCCTGACTATGGCAAATAAAAACATGTAAATCTAAGTCATGGCCAATAATTCTGTTTGCTGTATGATTTGTAAAGTACGTGTAAATCTCAACTTATGCAATTCGTGTAATTTAGAAATCGATGTAATTTTACATTATATTACACATTATATTTCAAATAGCTATTTATTATAAAGCACTGTATCTAATGATGTAACTGTCAAATACAATAAATTTTGATAAAAACAAGAGCTATATTTTTATTTACATGATTCCTTAATTTTATTTCTGGAAATATTACACTGAATTAGAAATTTTTGTAACAGAATTGACGAAATTTTATAATTTCGGTTAACTGTAATACTGGTAAGTTGATCATTTTTATTGTTTGTTGTTTTTTAAACCCACTTTCCAAGTGCATCTTAGAAGGATATGTCTTAGATATTAAGCATAAAGACTGTCGCTCCAATTTATTCAGTAATTTTAGTAATTTTACTGTGCGTCATTTAAGGGCAGTTTACATCGTTACTTGTCTACTCGTGCCTAAATTCTGGCCATACAAGTCAGCTAAATAATGAGCAAGATACGAATTCGACACGAAAAAAAATTAAAGTTAATTAAGAAATAAGGAAAAGTGGGAGTAGTTGAAATACATACAATGACGCCCTCTATTATTTTGTATCATAAAGTTTAACATTGCATACTTTCACACTGAAATGAGTAGTAAAAATATATTTTTTTTGTTATAGTTGTTTATTGAATAATTTTTAGGAATTAAATACTTGGTATATTAATATAAGCTTAGATCAGTATAAAATGGCAAATGCGTGTCTTTTTTTTTTTTTTTTCATATTTCCTTCTTGTAAGTATATTTCACTATTAAAGAAAAGTTATTTAGAATATAATTTTCACTCCCATGGATTAAAAACAAACAATATATTTTGGCATTTCTTATATGTCTTACGCACTCGAAACAGGCATGTGATTTCGACTGCATGTATTGGAGCCATACCTTTGTATGTTTGTATCTTGTGTACATATATTCGCATTATAATCACGCAACATATTTTTCTTAATTGTCACCTGAACACTGTGATAAATTAGTATCTCGGGTAGAAACTCTCAATTTCTCATTGGTAGCCATTAACCATTTCTTTGATACGCCTACTTTCTGTGTCCTTTCTCTGTCTTCAGTATTTTGACAGGTAAACTAATATTTATCTCAGCTGCTTCTTGACTATTCCAATTCTTTCTTTTACTTACTTGACGTATGGCTACCAGAATAGGTGAATATTCTTCTACAGCTATCTTCTTTGTTGGGCAGTGTTATAAGTGACAACCAGTTGCACTTCTAACAAGACTTCAAAACAAAGGTGATAATGCAGCAGTAGGTGGCTGATATCGAGTGAAAGCTGTAGTTGTGCTTAACGTCTAACAGCGGAGCGATACGTAAATGTAAGGACATCAGATGAAGCTATTCAGAGACGAGCTGCAAATGAAGATATGAATCTGGAGGAGGAAAGATTACAATTTAAAAGTAGAGTTTTGAAGCTCACTTATATGCATGTATCAGACCATATTTGTTTTGCTCAATGTTAGGGAGATTTGTTACCCACTCATAGCAAACAGATGATCTGCCAAAATTTATAGATTAATTAAAAATTGTTTAGTGGTTTCAGATCCATTAAAATCATTATCTCTGAGACAGGTTTTCCAATAACTGCTGCAAAAAGACCACTTATTTGGTACATGGCCACAACTCTTTCCGAGTGAGACTCAGCNCAGGTTTTCCAATAACTGCTGCAAAAAGACCACTTATTTGGTACATGGCCACAACTCTTTCCGAGTGAGACTCAGCACTAAGCCATTTCGATATCTCTTGGTCGTATAATGTTTCTAGTAGCAACACGAAAATCCGTATAAAGTGGCTGCAGTGTATTGGGAGGCACACGATGACGTTACCAATTTCTTAGCAAACTCAAGGACTTCCAACTCCATATAACTGGAGTGATCAACCACAGTCACTGGACCTTTGTCCTCCTTACTGGATTTCACACTACATGCAAAGTACTGCAGCCACTTCAATAACCTCTGCATTCCTCCAGGCATTACCTTGTGTGAGGCGTANACTACATGCAAAGTACTGCAGCCACTTCAATAACCTCTGCATTCCTCCAGGCATTACCTTGTGTGAGGCGTATGCTACAGTCACAGCTCCACACGTCAGCTCACTGTCCCTGAGGCTCATATGCAGCACACCACTGTCACGTGCTCCCTTCCTGTGTCTCCAGTTGATAAGCATTACTTCCAAACAATAGGTGCGAAATATATTACCAAAATACGGGATTAAATACTATGTATTTAAATTGTGTCTAAGTAGCTGACCATCAGCCATCCAGCTTACTTACATCCAATTCAAACAAATAAGTCTTATGTGTCATTCCACCTTTATTTACACAGCACTCTTAAGTGGATCCAAAATTATTCCACCAGAGTTATTAATTTTTCTTTAATAAATAACATTCAAAGTTATATATAAATGCATGTCGTCACATATAATGAACATATATTGATATGTATTCTCATAACCTGACAACATAGAAGTAATTNCGTCACATATAATGAACATATATTGATATGTATTCTCATAACCTGACAACATAGAAGTAATTATCCACAGACCCAACATGTATGACTATCAGAAAATTTATCTTCGCGGACGAAAATAAATAGCATCAGCAGTTTATTTCAGTTTTACTAAGTTCCCCCTAATAGAAGGGTTGTATATTAGGTTGCTAGAAATTAATGAAATAAAAGTAACCTGTATACAAAAACTTTATTTATACAAACATTGCAAAATATATGGTTATAAAATTAATGTCATACA